>PVIC010046688.1:0-13059 GCA_004025085.1 Thryonomys swinderianus
TTGAACTTGAATATACAGAAATCACAGACACAAAGGGCTGAATGTGTACAAATGGTGAGACTAGTCACAACCAGTAAAATCTTCCCCTCTCCACTTGACCTTATGGGAAAGTATGGCTACAAATAAAGCACAGACTTCAGCATCTTGTTTCTGAGAAAAATCAAATAGAAGAATGTGATAGCTATTTGAATAAAAAGGGAAAAAGATTCAGCCTGTTTCAAAATTTGTACATCAACAGATGTTTGCTTTGTCCAACAGAATTATTAGAATTCAGTAAGAAAGATATCTGCTTTGGAAGGGTTTGAGGAAAGAGGGCCTCTGAGATCCTCACTATTTCTTAGAATTTCTGATTCAAGGTTATGTTTTTATGTATGTTTCAATCAGGAGATAAAAGCTTAATTTTCCAAAATTCTCCTGTTTGGAGCTAGGTAATGTTACATTAAATATTACATAGACATTTTTAAAATTTAAAATCAGCACCCAAATGAATTGGCCCCTTTGAGTCATGAACAGCTTTTAAATAAAGCTATGAACAAAATTTAGCACATTCTGAATTATACTTAGCTTTGCCCATGACAACTCCAGAAATTTCCTTCTGAGGAAATTTATTATTAATTATAAAATTACTTTAATGTGGCAGTATTTTAATGACAGTGTATTATTCTGTGTCTCATATATCAGCAGGTGCTCACATTACTCAGGTTTTGAGTCATGGAAAAGTTAATTATAACAGCCTTAATTATTTCTCTGAAACAATAAAAAGGAACCCTGAAAAAAAAAATACCATTAGGAGGTTAGTGTTTAACACATGAATAAAAATGAATAGTGATGTCTTAAATCTGCTGCATTTAATCATATAATTAAACACAAAATATCAGGTGCAATTTGTTTTTGTGATTATATTCTAAATGGTATAGTTTTTAATTATATACAAAGAGTACAATGTTCATTCCTTGAATTTTTAAGCTTCAGTTTTCCTTTTCCATCTGTGGCTCCTTTATTTGGATTTACCTCTCTCTGACCTGCATTATTTGAACCCTCAATTCAACAATTGATACATAAATGCCAAGCGTGGTGGCTCATGCCTGTAATCCCAGCACTCGGGAGGCAGAGACAGGAGGATTGCTGAGTTTGAAGCTTGCCTAGGCTACATAGTGAGCTCAGAGCCAGCCCGAACTACAAAGCGAGACCCTGTCTCAAAAAAAAAAAAAATTGATTCATAGCTTCCTCAGTTTCAGTTGTTCAATCATAAGATGTAAAGTACTTGTCGGGATATACAGCTATCAGTCAGGAAATAAAAGTAGAAATAGTGTTCTCTAAGGAGAAAACGTCTAAGAATGGTGTAAAGTGGTGCATACTTATGATCCCAGTACTCAGGAAACTGAGGCAGGACCACTGAAAGTTTAAAGCCAGACTGAGCTAAATAGTGAGTGCAAAATTAGCCTAACTATGGAGTGAGACCATCTCAAAAGACACCGTCTTTTCTTTCTTAAGGAAAAAAAGGAGGAAGAAGAGAGGAACAAGAATAAGGAGAAGGAGTGGTTGAAAAAGAAGAGGAAGAAGAAGGGTATATGGCTGCCCCTTCTAGCTTTCGTTTTTAGGAAAGGATTGACTGCCATCGATACTAGGCACAATTATCTGAGGATAGAATAACAGTGACTAACTTTGAACTTTCCCAAGAGGAAAGTCCACTCATTTCCTTGCCCTCACCCAGATTTTAATACATCAGAAAGCCCACAGTGATACTACAAGAGCATGGCTGTCATCTCTGGACTGCAGCTCTATGGCTTCCCAAGCTGAATAGAAGTTCATTCACAAAGCCCAAATCACATCAGAATAATCTGGATGAAAACAATTTACAATGGAAATCATGCTTTCCAATACAAAATCCTGCTAGACATCACCATTAGGATATAAATATATCTTTGGGAACTTGGACAAAACCATAATAACAGCAGTGGTAGTAGCAATGGTTATTATTTAACAAAGGATATGACCATTATTTGGAAATATCTGCTTGGGCTGTGGCTTCATTTCCAAAGGGAATCTAAGAACATGCTGATCCCCAGTTTCCTTTCGGCTTCAAGTTTTCAGAAATTGGGTTGCCTCAGGCCAGGGATTTACCCCCAATGTCATAGTGCCTTCCTAGCAAGCATGGGGTCCTGAGTTTGATCCTCTGTACAGAAATAAATAAATAAATAAATAAATAAATAAATAAATAAATAAATAAATAAATAAATAAATAAATAAATTGGCTTGTCTCACTCTTTCTTCTGACTAATAATTATGTTGTTTTAAGGATACCCCCTAAGTTTTCACTTAAGAAATAAAAAACATAATTTATAAAATTTTAATACAAAAAGATAAACAATTTGTTATTTAAGACCATGAAAAATCTCAAGACAATATAGTACTGAGACAAGAAGACAGGCTTCTGAATGCTACCTGAAGTTCAGAATTGTACTTCCTTGCTCGGAATCACACCCTCCTATTCAGCTCCAATTCTGAGGTGAGAGTTGTGTAGGTGTCAGGTAGGACATTCAAAACCAGGACTATTCATTTCTAAGGTAGAAATCATAGTAACATTCAGAATTGTTGGATGGTATATAGAAATATAGGGTTCTCAGTGAAATAAACTATAATAGAATGCATAGCCACTCCCAACCCTACTGTGAAAGTGCAAATGGGTGGGAAGCTATTCACAATCTATTAAGAGGTAAAACTCAAATGACTGAGCAGTGAGTGCGTTGGAAGGAGCCTCTTCCTGTCCTGGGGCAGGGGAAGTCCTGAATGTCCACAAACTCCTCTCTGAGTCATCCTCAACACCCCAAATGCTAGTCTTTTCCAGATCTCTTCCCAGTATTAGAAAAATAGTAGAAGAAAGAATTATAAAATATTGCCTTTGCTTTACACTTGTTTCTAAGACTTTAACTGGATAATGTGCCTCTGGTGGTACTGATAAGTGATAAGCTCCAGGGAACTGGGATGTTCACCCCTTCAGCTAGGATGCTTATTCTAAAGGAGGCCATCAGCCAAACAAAGGACTCTTTATTCACTAAGTAGAAGCTGGGCATCTACACAGTGTTGAACAAACAATACAGAGACAGAAAATGGAATCCAGCTTTCCATGTGAGGAACGTGACAGCTACACAACTCCCATTCACTGGGAGCCTATATAACATGTTTCTCAGTGAAGATGGCTCCTAATTTTTCCTTCTTACAGGCCTTCTTCCCTGCCTTTCTGCACATTTTTTGCCATCTGCTTCCCTTCTTCCTCAAGCCCAGAAGAGAAAAAAAAATGACTCCAGTTGCCCTGTGTAGAGTTGCAAAGGAAAGGCAAATGTTCCAGGTACAAGAATAAGGAAGGGAAACAATGCTCAGTTCTTTGCATCAGTTGCTGATGTACACAGCCAGTTTTACTTAGATGCTCTTTTCTGTCACCTTGAGCCGTAACAACATTAAACAAATCCATACCAATCAATGTTTCTTTCAGTCCATTTCCATTATTTTCATGCCAAGGGTGGCTAGATTTTCCTTTTGGGACAAGAAAGATAAGCCACTTCTGAAAAGCAATATCTTGAAGATAAATTATTTGGAGCATTGCATTAAAAGAAGGATGTCTTTTTTTCAAGTCATTCAAGGGCAGGCTCTATCTATCTGCCTACCATATGTCTAGTTGGCTTTTCTACCTATAATATTCCCCTCTCTGAAGAGGTACCCAAACTGCCATGAGGGACAATAGGTGAAGACCAATCTAACTTCTTCAGGCTGGGGGTATAGTTGTAATCAGCAGTCAGGGTCACTCCACAGAGGGTCTATCTAAAGGGCTTTGATAGACTCCATGCATTGTTATCTTAGGTAGGCATACCAATTTGATTCTGGAGGAGACAAAATTAAGAAAGCAGTTAAGAATACATGGACCAATCAGTAAGGCCAACAGGACTATTGTGAATATAACGAGTAAGTTTTTCCACCAGGAGGAACCCATAATAGCCTCTAACAGAGTGAATAAGGAGAAGGTCCACAGGGTTTCAGAATCTGATATAGCATCAACCTGCCATTTTATATCCTGAACAGCAGTTGAAATATTTATTGATGCATCAGAAATGTATACACAACATTTAGCTTTTACAATTGCTCAATTGGGCTGCAGTTAAAATATCTAATGTCATCCGATTTTGGAGGATGGTCGTTTATTAATTTTACTTTTTTAATATTAAGAAGGCATATCTTGGGCTGTGATTTAGCTCAGTGATTCCGGTGCCTGCCTCCCAAGGCAAGGTCCTGAGTTCGATCTCTGGTAAGCACATACAATGCTAGATGTGATGACTCATGCCCACCAGAAATCAATACCACATACCACAGTGCTGGGTGTGGTGGCTCATGCCTGTAATCCCAGCACTCAGGAGGCAGACACAGGAGGATTGCTGAGTTTGTGGCTTGCCTGGGCTGCATAGTGAGCTCAGGGCCAGCCTGAACTGCAAAGCAAGATGCTGTCTCAAAAGCAAAAAAGAAGGCATATCTCAAGGCAGTATAAATATTGACTTTTTGTTCCTTACTGAGCTATAAAGCCCTGGTCAAAGCTATGAATTTTGTTAGCTGTGTACAAGTGCCAGGCACAAGTGTCTAGTGCCAGGCACAAGGAGGAGCTCTCAAGCAACTGGTGTAGAGTCACTACTAAGGTAACCTGGGTTTTTTTCCCATTTTTATAAAAGACCTGCCACTGCACCCCAGAGTGGCATAAACTCAGCTACACCGGTGCCATTCCATTTCTGGCAGTGACAGACTGAGGGTCGCCCACCGGCCCACTGTACCCTGGAGAGGCATGGACTCAGCTACACTAGCGCCATTCCGTTTCCACCAGTGGCGGACTGAAGGCTGTGCACCAGGCCACTGTACCCCGGAATGGCGTGGACTCGGCTACCATGGGCGCCATTCCATTTCCGTGGCAGCAGAGTACTGAAGCCTGCCCACCGGTCCGCTCCACCCCAGAGGTGTGCAGTGAGGAGTCAGGTACAGACCATGGGCGCCATCCTCACCAAAGAGGATTGAGGGCCTCCAGCCAGAATCAAGCCCACCCTGGAGCTGCGTTGTAAGGACCCAGGTCTGAGAGGAGCCAGAGCCATCTCCTGCATCCCTCCACAGGAGGTGCGCTCCTGGAGCCATGCTGAGAGACCAGTATGGTAACAAACATGATGTGATTGTTCTGCTCAAATACTTCCCATGATGTGTCAGAACTGAGAACTCTCAAGGGTTGTTACAGATTCAAGGAGGAACCTGCAGGAAAGTGCCACATCCAAAGGGCCCAGGATAATGGAAAGAAAGAGACCTGCAACAAACATTGCCCTGTCATCAGGCAAAGAAGAGCATTAATAACAACGAAAGAGTAGAAATGAGAAAATACACAAAAAACCAGACACAAAGATGATGACCACAGGGAAATTCAGAAAAAAAGGGAAATAGGGCAAACTGAAACTCAAGCACCAGGACTCTTGGAGATGGTAACTAAAGCGGATCTAGTAAAATGGATAGCAGAACTCATCTCTGAGATCAAAACAGGGATACTGTCCACAATGAAAGACATCATTAAAGAAGAGATCAGCGAGATAATAGAAATCAAGATAGCAGAAGCGATGGAACCATTTAAGCAGCTTCAAGCAGAGCTCCAGGGAATGATGAAGGAGAACAAAAGCTTGCAAAGTAGAATGAATGAAGCAGAGAACTGAATCTCAGACCTAGAGGACAGCATAGCAGCCAGCGAGCAGGAAAGTTATAATCTATAGAAAATAGCAAGAGACCATGAGAAATCAATTCAACAGCTTCTAGATGACTCAAAGAAAACTAATATAACACTGATTGGAGTCACTGAGGAAGCAAGAGACAGTGCAAAAGACATAAAAAAAAAAAAGCTATTGTCAGAGATAACAACAGAAAACTTCACAGGAAAAGAAATAGATGTAAAGATAAATGAGGTCTATAGGACTCCAAAAGGCCGTGACATAAAAATATCTACACTTAGACATATAATTATCAAGGTTCCAGATGCACAACAAAATAATGAAATACTGAAAGCAGTGAGAGAAAGGAAGAAAATCACCTACAAAGGGAAGCACATTAGGATCACAGTAGACTTTTCAACACAAACACTCAATGCAAGGAGAGCATGGAGAGAAGTTTTTCAAGCATTGCAAGAAAAAACCTCCAACCTAGACTGTTGTATCCTGCAAAACTATCTTTCAGAATAGACAGGGAAATAAGATACTTCCATGATAAAGAACACCTGAAAAACTTCACAAATATGAAACCTGCACTCCAAAACATCCTAGAGAATATCTCGGAAAAAAAAACACAGAAAATTCCATGCCCACGAGACCCAGGAGAGTGAATCCATTGGGGCAAACAAGAAACTAAATAGAAAAGGGGAAAAGCAAAGAAGAAAAGAACCAAGAACAGGGAAACATGGCAGCTCTAAATATGTCCATATCAGTCATAACCATAAATGTCAGTGGACTCAATGGGCCAATTAAAAGACACAGACTAGCAGACTGGATCAAGAAGCAAGATTCTACAATCTGCTGCATACAGGAAACACACCTAATTCAGGAGGAAACCCATAGACTGAAAATAAAAGGTTGGAAAAAAGTCCTCCATGACACAGGAAAATGCAAAAAAGCAGGAGTGGCTATCCTGTTTGCAGATAAAATAGATTTCAAACCCAAACTGATTAAAAGAGAAAAAGAAAGTCACTATATTCTCATACAGGGAACTATCCAAGAGAAAGAAATAACAATCATAAATACTTATGCACAGAACACTAATGCACCCAACTATATAAAGCAAACATTACTGGACATGAAAAGCAAATTAACCACAAATACATAGTAGTAGGGGATTTTAATACTCCACTGTCACCAATTGACAGATCAACTGGACAAAGAATCAGTAAGGAAATACTTCAGCTAAATCAAACTTTTGAGCAAATGGACTTATTAGATGCCTACAGAATTTTTCACCCTTCAAAGCAAGAATATACCTTCTCAGCTGCTCATGGATCATTCTCCAAAATAGATAACATTCTAGTCCATACAACAAGCTTAAGTAAATGTAAGGGAATCAAAGTTATCGAGTGCATACTATCAGACCATAGTGCCTTGAAACTGGAGCTGAATAGCAGAAGAAATTCCAAGATCCCCACAAACACATGGAAATTGAAAAATACACTTTAACCAACCAATGGGTTACAAAAGAAATTAAACAGTTTCTACAAGTAAATGACAACCCCAGCACAACATAAAGGAATTTATGGGACAAAATGAAAGCAGTTCTGCGAGGGAAAATTAATAGCAACACTTGGAAAATAGAGCAAACTGAATTAAATAATCTAATGATAACCTCAGACAATTAGAAAAAGAGGAGCAAAACAAACCCAAAGCACATTCCAGAGAGGAAATTATAAGGATTAGAGCAGAAATTAATGCAATGGAGACAAAGAGAACAGTACAAGAATCAATGAATCAAAGAGTTGATTCTTTGAAAGGGTAAATAAGATCAACAGACCCTTAGCCAACCTTATCAAACAAAGGAAGGATAAGGCTCAAATCCATGCTACAAGGAATGAAATTGGGGAGCTCCTCACAGAAGTCCAAAGGATCATAAACACGTACCTTGAAAATCTATACTCCATGAAGATCAAAAATCCAGAAGAAATGGATAGATTTCTAGACACATATGAACTTCCAAAGCTGAACGAAGAGGATATAAAAATGTTAAACAACCCAAGATCAATCTGGGAAATTGAAAATGTAATAAAAAAAAAACCTACCAACAAAGAAAAGCCCTGTCTTGACAGCTTCACTGCTGAATTCTACAAAACTTTTAAACAAGAGTTAATACCAGTACTTCTCAAGCTCTTTAATGGAATCAAAAGGGAAGCAGTACTCCCCAAATCATTCCTTGAAGCAACTATCACCATGATTCCAAAGGCAGGGAAAGATCCCACCAAAAAAGAAAACAACAGGCCAATCTCTTTAATGAATATTGAAGCAAAAATTCTCAATAAGATACTTGCAAACAGAATACAGAGAGTTATCAAGAAAATCATATACCCTGATCAAGTCGGATTTATCCCAGGGATGCAAGGCTGGTTCATCGTACGTGAATCAATCAATGTAATACACTATATTAACAGACTCAAGGAGAAAAACCATATGATTATTTCAATAGACGCAGAAAAAGCATTTGACAAAATCCAACACCCATTTATGGTCAAAACTCTACAGAGAATTGGAATAGATGGACTTTATCTCAATTTAATACAAGCTATTTATGAGAAACCAACAGCCAGCATCATACTCAATGGGCAAAAATTGAAATCTTTTACACTAAGATCAGGAACAAGACAAGGATGCTCATTGTCACCACTCTTGTTCAATATAGTGCTGGAAACATTAGCCATAGCAATCAGGCAGGACAAAGACATAAAAGGAATAAAGATAGGAAAGGAAAAAGTTAAACTGTCAGTATTTGCTGATGATACAATATTATATCTAGAGGATACTAAAAACTCAACCACAAAGACTGCTAGACTTAATTACCAAATTTGGTAGTGTTGCTGGATCCAGGGTTAATGCTCAAAAATCAACAGCCTTTGTCTACACAAACAACCGACTCACTAAAAGAGAAATTGGGGAGTCAATCCCTTTCACAGTAGTACCCAGAACAATGAAATTTCTAGGAAACAACCTACCAAAGGAAGTGAAAGACTTCTACTCTGAAAAGTATAGGACTGAAAACTGAGATAGAAAAGGAAACCAGAAAGTGGAAAGATATCCCTTGTTTCTGAGTAGAGGGAACAAACATCATCAAAATGGCTATACTCCCACAACTTCTATACAAATTCAATGCAATTCTAACTGACATTCCAACAGTATACTTCACAGAGCTAGAGAAAATAGTACAAAAATTCATCTGGAAACACAATAAACCTAGAATAGCAAAAGCAATTCTAAGCAACCACAACATGGCAGGAACAATTACAATCCCCAATTTAAAGCTCTACTATAAACCTACTGTGATAAAAACTGCATGGTAGTGACAAAATAACAAAGCCAAGGACCAGTGGAATAGATGCAAAGACCCAGAAACAACTCCGGATACACTAGGCCACCTTATCTTCGACAAAGGAGGCAAACATCCCCAATGGAGGAAAGACAGCCTGTTTAACAAATGGTGCTGGAAAAACTGGGGCTTTAACCTGCCAAAAACTAAAGCTAGACCTATCTCTTTCACCATGCACAAAAGTAAACTCACAGTGGATACGAGACTTAAACATTAAAACAGAGACAGTAAGCCTGCTGGAAAACAGGCTACTAAAACTCTTGGAGACATTGGCTTAGGCAGAGACTTTATGAATAAAACCTCTATAGCACAAGACTAGCAGAAAGAATCAATAAATGGGATCTCATTCTACCGAAAAGCTTCTGCACAGCAAAAGAAGTCACTGGCACTGCTAAAAGACAACCAACAACATGGGGAAAAATCTTTACTAGCTATTTATCAGACAAAGGGCTATTAATTACAATATATAAAGAACTCAAATAGATCAGCCTTCCCAAGTTTAAAGACCCAATTCAAAAATGGGCATCTGAAATAAACAGACACTTCTCAGAGGCAGCAGTCAAAGCAGCTAAGAAGCATATGAAGAAATGTTCAACATCACTGGTCATTCGAGAGATGCAAAGGAAAACAACACTGAGATTTCACCTCACTCCACAAAGAATGACTGCTATCACAAAATCAACTGATAATAAATGCTCTAGAGGCTGTGGGGAGAAAGGAACCCTTCTCCACTGTTGGTAGGATTGCAGACTTGTGCAACCATTGTGGAGATCCGTGTGGAGATTTCTCAGAAAACTAGAACTAGGGATCCCATTTGACCCTGCTATCCCCCTGCTTGGAATATAACCAAAAGAATTTTAAAAATTACATTGGAAAGACAAATGTACACTCTTGTTCATAGGAGCTCAGTTCGTGATAGCTCAAGCTTGGAAACAACCCAACTGCCCATCATCTGGAGAGTGGATAAAGAAGATGTGGTTTTTATAAAATGGAGTATTATTCTTCCATAAAGAATGACAAGATCGATCCATTTATGTGCAAATGGAGACACTGAGAGGATATACTAATAAGTGAAATAAATAGATCACAGATAGGCAAATACCGGATCTTCTCTTTGACATGAACTCCTGTAGATGCAAATGAGCTCTAGAAAGTATGACAGCTTTTATAGAGTGGGAAATTTCCATAGGAAATTTGGTGTGGGAATTTAGTGAGGGGAAGGAATAAATATAATTCAGAAAGAAAATAAAAGAGTATGTATAAAGGGGGTGGGAGGTGTGGGTGGGTAGGGATATGGGTAAAAACTAGAATTAACTTGTTTCATATACTTGTACAAATTCTCCAATGTTATATGTGATTGTGAGATGTATATAAATTGTACCAATAAAGAATTCCATTTAAAAAAAGAAAAAAAAAGACCTGCTATCACAAAGAGAATCAAATGAGGATTAACAAGGGGTATGCCTAATAAGTCTTTTCTCTAGCCGTATATTAGCACAGAATTACTATTTGCAGTAATGTCTTTCAGCTTCAATTTTTTTTCTGTCTCTGGTAAAAAGGTGGCAGAATTTAAGGAAGAACATGCCTTTATTTAAATGGCTGGCCTTTCTAGGAGTAGGACCTGATATTTAAGTCAGCTTTCTGATAACCATAAGCTCCCTTTAGATGAAAGAAGTCCTGCCACATTATGAGGTGTATATATAATAAGATCATTTTCTGAGCCCCATGCGCACGGACCGGGCTGCGGGCCGCGCCGGCTGTTTCTGGCAGACTGAAGTGAGCTGAGCGGCCCACTGTATGCCAGAGCTGTGCAGTGAGGAGTCAGGTAAGGACCCTGGGGGCCAACCACACTACAGAGGGTTGAAGGCTTCCGCCCAGTCCAAATCCCACCCCGGAGCTTCGTTGTGAGGATCCAGACCCTAGAGGAGCTGGAGCCATCTCCTGCATCCCTCCACAGGAGGTGTGCTCCTGGAGCCGCACTGAGGCACCAGGCAAGATAAAAAAAAAGGGGGGGGGGAATCCAGCTTCTATTTTGTCATCTACTCCTAGATCCCTCTATTCACCTCTTCTCTCAACACCCTCTCCTATCTTCCTGCCAGAAGCAATACCCAGAAGTAAAAGATTCTTAGGTTGCCCTATTTCTTCTTCTGTACTATTATAAGAAACTGTGCAAAGCCTCCAACAGTCTCACAGCATACAGTTGGTACTGTTGTACATATGCCTTTTTATCCTGTAGTACCCGCTGACATATATGAGGTTCTAGGATATAGGTGATCTTCCTAAATCTGATAACCCTATTTCATTCTCCTCCTGTCTCCCTACCTCCCTGATTCCCCAGGGACTTTTTATCCCCAAAGGGTTTGGGGGCTACATTTATGATCTGTATGTGGTATACACATTGCTGATTACTTCTAAATTTTGGCATAGGGACATAGAGGTAACTCATAAGCTCAAAGTCTCCAGAATAGAATTTAACAAAGCTTCTTATCTTATTTACTGTGTTTAATACTGATATTGGTATTTATTGTATTATGGTAACAAACATGATGTGGTTGTTCTACTCAAATATCTCCCATATAGTGTCAGAAGTGAGAACACTCAAGGGCCATTACAGATTCAAGGAGGACCCCCAGGAAAGTGGTGCATCCAAACGGCCCCGGATAATAGAAAGAAATTTGCAACAAACATTACCCTGTCATCAGACAAAGAAGACTATAAATAACAATGAAAGAGTAGAAATGAGAAAATACACAAAAAACCAGATACAAAGATCACCATCACAGGGAAATTCAGAGAAAAGGGAAATAGGGCAAACTGAAACTCAAACACAAGAACTCTTAGAGATGGTAACTAAAGCGGGTCTAGTAAAATGGAAATCAGAACTCATCTCTGAAATCAAAACAGAGATACTGTCCTCAGTGAGAGACATCATTAAAGAAGAGATCGATGAGATGTTAGAATCCAAGATAGCAGAAGCAATGGAACCTTTTAAACAGCTTCAAGCAGAGCTCCAGGGAATGATGAAGGAGAAAGAAAGCTTGCGCAGGAGGATGAATGAAGCAGAGAACTGAATCTCAGACCTAGAGGACAGCATAGCAGCCAATGAGCAGGAAAGGTATAATCTATGGAAAAGGGCAAGGGACCATGAGAAATCAATTCAACAGCTTCTACATGACTCAAAGAAAAATAATATAATACTGATTGGAGTCAATGAGGAAGCAGGAGACCGTGTAAAGGACATAAAAAAGCTATTGTCAGATACAGCCACAGAAAACTTCACAGGAAAAGATTTACAGATAAATGAGGCCTATCAGACTCCAAAACACCGTGACATAAAAATAGCTACACCTAGACACATAATTATCAAGGTTCCAGATGTACAACAAAAGAATGAAATACTGAAAGCAGTGAGAGAAAGGAAGAAAATCACCTACAAAGGGAAGCCCATTAGGATCACAGTAGACTTTTCAACACAAACACTCAGTGCAAGGAGAGCGTGGAGGGAAATATTTCAAGCAAACAACCTCCAACCTAGACTGTTGTATCCTGCAAAATTATCGTTCAAAATAGACGGAGAAATAAGATACTTCCATGATAAAGAACACCTGAAAAACTTCACAAATACGAAACCTGCACTCCAAAACATCCTAAAGAACAACTTGGAAAAACACATAGAAAATTCCATACCCACAAGACCCAGGAGAGTGAACTCATTGGGGAAAACAAGAAACTAAATAGAAAAGGGGAAAAGCAAAGAAGAAAAGAACCTAGAACAGGGAAACATGGCAGCTCTGAATATGTCCATATCAGTCATAACCATTAATGTCAATGGGCTCAATGGGTCAATTAAAAGACACAGACTAGCAGATTGGATCAAGAAGCAAGATCCTACAATCTGCTGCATACAGGAAACACACCTAATACAAAAGAAAGGCCATAGAC
>PVIC010046689.1:0-14148 GCA_004025085.1 Thryonomys swinderianus
TTCCTTTTTCATTTATCCTAGTAAAAGTCAAGTTGTCATTAATCCCCTCAAAATAATTTCCATTGTTTCACACAATATTATCCATCCTCCTTGGCACTTGAAGTCCTTTTTTCTTTCTGAAGTATGATCAAAAATGCAGCGAATGCTGCTACCTAGAGCCAGCCAGCAGAAAGGCGGGCTCATCAAAATGTGACGATGCATTCTCATGCTCCTTGTCTACCGGATCTCCTGGCAACATACAACTTCTAACTCTTCCCAAAGTCTAAATGACCATACAAGGTGTACGTTTTAAATCAACTCAGGATATGAAGGCAGCCACAATAGCACATCTAAAAACACTCAAGAAAGAAAACGTCTAATACAGGGGGGTGGGGAGGTGTGGGTGGGTAGGGATATGGGTAAAAATGAGAATTAACTTGTATCGCATATTGGTACAAATTCCCCAATGTTATGTGTGATTGTGAGATGTATATAAATTGTACCAATAAAGAAATTAAAAAAAAAAGAAAGAGAACTTCTAGAACTGCTTCAGAAAGTGGCAAGAATGGCAGGATAAGTGGATAAGTGTTCAAAATGACAGAGGAGATTGAGAGGGGAGTTAATGCAAGATGTCTTTTATTGCAACATTTTTTGTTTAAACAGGGTCTGGCTTTGTAGTTCAGGCCAGCCTTGAGCTCACTGTGTGTAGCCCAGGCAAGCCTTGAATTCAGCAATCCTCCTGCCCCTGCCTCCCGAGTGCTGGGATTAGAGGTGTGAGCCACAGCATTGTGGTATGTGGTACTGATTGCTGGTGGGTGTGGTGAACTTACAGCATATATGCCTCAGTGGACACGCACATCCCTCTCTGTTGGCACCTGAGCCAAGTTGCCCCCACATTGTCCTAGCAGTGGAACATCAAATATTCTGGTTTAATTGCAGTGTTGGCCCTTCACGATGAGTAAGTGGGTTTTGGGTAGCAGTTTGGGTGCTTGGTCTCTGGGAGTTCACTGTCACTGATTTAGAGCACTGATTTAGTCATGCTGTCGCCATTTAGATTGGGAAGTCTCAAGGACAGCAATGAAAGTATCATAAGACATCTTTGAACAGGTACCAGAGGACCACATGAGGACCACAAGCTTCCAGGATTAGTCCTTAAAAATAGTATGATCTGCTATGTCACACTGGCCCAAAGTGAGTCAAGTCATCCTGTTTATTAATCTGTACTTT
The DNA here is from genome assembly GCA_004025085.1 of Thryonomys swinderianus. Lineage (NCBI taxonomy): Eukaryota > Metazoa > Chordata > Mammalia > Rodentia > Thryonomyidae > Thryonomys > Thryonomys swinderianus. Next base: position 1,207 of record PVIC010046689.1, read on the forward strand.
GGCCACTGGCCCTTGAGATTCTAAAATGCACAGAGTCTTTGGCTCTGTATACTTCATACATAAACATTTCCTGGCAAATAATGAATGTCCAGTGAACAACTAAGTGCTATACACAAACTCCAGACATTTTGCTGCAGAAAGAAGATTGGAAGAACTAAACTAACTCAAGAATCTTTCTTGGAAGTCAAACATTATATGCATATTTTAATATGCCTTAATTTAAGCAAGTGTGGGAAACTTCACAGTGAGGCTTAATTTGTAAGATGTTACAAAAACCATACTTCAAACCTAGTGACTTGCTTGTGGTTTTTTTATTTTGCATAGAGACTCAAACACAGATAGCTGCACAACTTCAGTTTGGCTTTTAGTTTGAGCTCAGAAACTGCAGATTTCATGTTGTTCCAGACCATTTCCTGCATAATGCCTTATGGCAAACCAATTATGTCCTAGACCAGAAATACCCAGTGTTCATCCAGGCTACACACAAGTACACTTAGAATCCAGGGCATAGTTACAAATAATTACCATCAAAGAATTTAACAAGAAGGACATTATTGCTAAACAAGAAACTAATGACTGAGCAGAGCTGCCTAATGTAATTATCCTCACAATGGGCTTCTGCTGGGTTACCGAAGGTCCCAAGTGCTACCGCATGTCTCCACGAAGACCCTTAACTGCCACTGACAGCAACAGGAGGGAAGCTGAAATATACAAAGCTTCCTTTCCTTTTGTGATTTCTAGAACTTAAAAAGAAAAGTACATTAAAAAAAAAAAAAAGATGCTCCCATGCTCCTCCCAGGAATATTCTGAATGTTTGAGAAATTTATAATTAGTCATGGTAAAATAACTTACAGAAAAACAGACTTCAGTTAATAAATGCAGGCTTCTCCATTTAGCATTAACTTGGCCATTAATTATGTACTTAGGCATAGAAGATCATTTCAAATTACTGTTAGAATAAATGTTTCTAAATACCTAATGTTTTATTTGCTTAAGCCATGCCTTAAATCTTGTTAGAAGTATTTCTTTATTAAAACCTAGAGCATTCCTTCCTCTCTAATATGCGGTTGAATTGCAAATGTTCTACTCATTAACGTCTGTTATCTAGGCACAGTCAGGCCCGAATGATGCCTTCCCCAAGTGCGTCTCTACAGTGTCCATCTCACCGTACTTCCTTTCTCTCTTCCACACCTCCTAGCGCATGGGACAGCCAGGCCTTGCAGAGCCACCCCCATTTGCGACAGGTCTTAGTAGATAGGTCAAGATCGAATGCTGGGGCGCAGATGCAAGACCTGCTTCTCCTGGAGTAATTCACTTAACTTATTGGAGAGAATGATTCAGTATACCCTAACTACTCTCTCTTCTGTATTTCCCCTTGTTAACATGTAAAAATATCCAGGAGGCTCCTTCTGATGCTCACTGGTTGATCAAAGTACTGTGTTATTTCTTCTGGCAAGCAGAGATAAAGCAAGAAAGCCTCAGGCCGTGAATCATTTATTACATTTTGCTTTGGAATCACAGCCTCCAAACTTACCTGTCTACATGGTACATGAATTCACACGAGCCAGTTAATTTGTTCATCTCTGTAACACATCTGTAAAGTAGGAGGAAAGAAAACCTGCCTCGTGGCGAATGTGAGGCATCAGTGGAAGATATGCAAAGTGCCTGGTGTAAAGCAGAAATATGACAAATATCAGTTTATCTCCTGAAACAATCCTTATTTATTTTATAGAATTCTAGAAGCATAGTTTCCAGTCAATAGAAAACTTTATATCCAGTTTCTACAGGTGAATGTCCGCGCTACATCAACAACCAACCCGTCCTACATCTTGAGAGCTGGGCTATCTCTCTATCATGGTTTAGATCAAGACTGACCTCCAGACTGTTACACACTCAAAGACTGGCCCTTTGAAAGATGACTGGTTAATGTGAGTGTTAGCTGAACCTACTGTTAGGAGGTGAGCCTGGTCAGAAGTTGTGGGTCACACAGGTGTAACCCCACAAAGGAGATTCCCCCCATGGCTCCTCCTCCCCCCTTGGCTGCCACAGGTGAGAAGTTTCTTTTGCTTAGATCCTTTGCCTCTGTTACTTTTTCATTGATGATACAAACTACCTGATACCCAAAAATAAAGGAGAGAGGTTTATTTCGGCTCACAGTTTGTAGAGCTTTCAGGCCATAATTGGCTGGCTCCAAGGCAGGGTGGCATGACAGAGGGGCATTGCAGAGCAGAAGATAGGTAGTACCCAAGTCGAGCAACCAGCCACTTTCTCTTCCTTACTTCTCATCTAGGCCACCAGCCTTTAGGGCAGGTTGCACTCAAACCCTTGTCCTGTAATCCTATCATTATAGCATGAATCCATCACTACTGAAAAGCTCCACAGATGGCCACACAAGGCTCTGGGGGACATCTAGACACAGCCCTAGCACCTTTCCACCATGAGGTGTCTGTGTTTGATCCTGTCAGACATGGACTGGAACTTCTGAAACATGAGGCAAAATAAATAATCTCTTCCTGTAAGAGCCTGCTGTTTGTCCCAATGAAAAGGAAATCAGACACTCAATGAACAAGGGGCAAGCATCAGACTTAGAACAGGAAAGAAATGCATAGAGAACCAACACCCACAGAAGCCTTACACCACCCCCAGTGACATGAAGCTGAGGAACACAGTGGCATTCAAGGTTGCTGGTGTTGGACATGAGCCAGGAAGGTGCCTGTGGAAATGGACACTGGAACATGGCTAGCTCGCTTTTCTCAACTCTGAAGCTGCAGCCACCAAGTCCCTTCCTGCAGACTCAGCTCTATCCCATCCTGGATCTGACCCAGGCTGAGTCAGGCAGTGTCTGTCTAGTTCATACCAGCCCTACCCCTTCCCATCATAGGTCTAGAATTGGTCTGTCACTATACCCTCAGCCCTCGGGGCCTCACCAGATCACAGCCTTCTCCCCTAACCACAGACTTGTTTGCCTAATTTTGCTTGAGTCCTTGAAATTGCTACCCTGTCCCTACACTAAACACAAAAGAAGATAAATACTGACTCCTCTCCCATGGTCCATTGCACCAATATCAAGCCACTGGTCAGTATATAGTCCTCACATAACATTGTGTCCTACTCCCAACCCTTCTGAACTTACAACCATAGTCTTTCATTTCCAGCCTCTCTGCTGGCTTCAAATTTGACTTTTGAACTGTTTCACTAGGCAGAACCTTAGCTTGCCTTCAAACACAGGTTAAATTCTCCTCCTGTTACTCTGACTTATAAATTGTCTCTTTTGCATTCCAACTGCCACCAAACCTGTCTGAAGTTAGGCCATATGGAAGGCATATTCTGCCTACGCTCAGCAAACAGGATACTTGGCAAATAGAATGGGAGCAAGGATATGATTCACTCTCCAGTTTCCCTGCTGGAGCAGATGTCACATGAAAGTCTACCGAGAGGGCCCCCAATCCACTGTCTAGCTCCTTCCAGTACTCAATACCTTTCTCTAGCTTGCCACCAACTGTGACAGTGATGGTGTTTCATTCTTTGGCCACCTTGTAGTTGGGGGATCTTGTCACCAGCTCTGTTAAATGAGCTATTTCTGGCCAAGTCTTTCATTGTCTGTGTAAGAATCCTCAGGGCTCTCTTTCCTCTTAAACAACCAGTAGTGATCTCAATGGGGACTCTCCTCAGCCTGAGTGCCAGGTAAATGATGACTGAACAAGCTCTCGCCAACTTACTGTGAACATGGAGCTGGTATGACATATACTGCATTGTTGTTGAAGCCTCTGAGATGTTGTGTTTATTTCTTCCTGTGTATAATCTATCTTGTCCTAACTAGTATCGGACCCTTGTCCCACAGAGAGGAGAAATCACTCAAGACAAAGCACCAAAGTCCAGGCAAGAAAGAACTTTATTACCCTGTCAGGGACCATCCCTCCAAGGACAAGCCAAGGCAGGGCACAAGCTGAAATGAGGGACACTATTTAAAAGCAAAACCCACTAGACCCATTAACCCATTACAAGGTTTCTATGTTTGCAGAAGCAAGTTATGGAAGCCAGCATAGTAGCAGTTAACACATGTCACCATGACTTCGTAATGTATTGTTTCAGGTACATTTTGTGGTTAATGCATCAGCTAGGGGTGGAGAGTTCCCATGGAGACAAGTACTAGGTTTGCAGGTAGGTTACAGGACACAAAGTAGAGGCTTTTAACAAAATGGCTATCTTCATGCCAAGTTGGGTCTCACACTAGTATATACATAACTATTATACCTCAGACTACTAGGTCCACCTTAGCCTTTATGAAGGGCTGGTTTGCCATGAGCAGAACCTGTGGCTCAGCTTGCTTGGGGAAAGTCTCTTAGCTAAGGTAAAACTTATCCCAGCCTTGAATGACTCTATCATACTGTCTTTGCCAACAAGCATATGTTGAGCCCTCACTCTCACAACAAGCTCAGAAGGCAGTTTCCATCTTACACAGAGCTTTCAGAGAGAGTTTGTCAATGGGAATGGTATTTAGCCACACGTGATAAGGAATCAAAGCACAAGAGGATGTCCTCCATAGCCATCCTTCAATCAGAGACAGCCTCCTAGCAGCCTTCTCGTAGGTAGCATTGGCCAGGTTCTGTACTGCAGGCCTGCCTCTTGGATGCCATGACTGGCACGTAAATCTCAAGGTGCATTCCCTGTGACTGAGCATCCAGATGTGCCAGTGTAATCCTGGTCTTGCCACTAGAGGGAAGGACTGGCTGTTGCGTACACAATCAATAGCATTTGCCAGAATAACTTCTGCAAACTAACTTCTCCTTGAGCAAAGAGCTGTGGTCTTCTAAGTGAGAAAGCCTGAACTACATTAGTTTTGTTACTGGGCCAGAATGTAGCTGAGTGATAGAGCACTTGTCTGGCATTCATGAGGCCCTGATTTTGATCCCTAACATGAAGAAGAGAAGGTTTTGTTACTACAGATCTCATTAAATAATCTCATGGTAATATGTTTGTGTGCCCTGGGAGTCTCCAAGAGAGAAACAAGCTCTATAGATCTCCCAAGTGTTGCTCAGAGCATTTCACTGTACTCATCAGAATCACCCTGACTAAAAGTGCATAATGTTCTTCCTTGAGTCATATGAATGTGTTCCATGTTATCTGTTAACAGAAAGTTTAGTCACCATCTAATTGGCCAGTGTATATGAATTTTGTTGTTTTACCTAATGTAAAACGAAAGGATATTTACTATTATATCATTGATTGTGTTACAGATGAATATTATCTATGCCTAAACCAATCATTTAAAATAGGCTCTAAAAAGACTTCTATTTAGAATTATAAGAACTTTTCAATTAAATTAAATTTCCATTATGAGGCAGGAGATACTGTGAGAGACGTCTTGGGCATAAGGCTCACACGATATGATGCTTTCTGGCTTTTGGAGACTATGAAAGCATCTTTAATCCTGTTTTAACATGAGCCTAAAAGATAAACTCCTCTCCTTTATCACACTGCTTCGACCTCATGCATGAGCTGGGTAGCGCATGCTCTTAACTGCGTTAGAGTAACTAAGGTCAACCCCACATCACCAGCAGCACTGTCATTTGATCTCCCTGCTGGCTTGGGCAGTCATGCTGGTTCCTCTGGGCCCCGTATAAATTCATAACCACCTCCACTGCCATGAAGGTAGAGATGTAGAGTTGACTGAAAAGAAGCCCAGTTACTTACCATCCCCCAAATTTTACAAAATTTTAGGAAAACAAAAGAGAAACCTACCCTTGTAACTCAGGGCAGCTGTCCTCTTGGCTCCCTCTGTCTTGGTGGATTTACTTTACCGCCATCAGCATTTCCAAATACTGGCTGCTTGAGACTCTCCTCAGTGTACTTCAACTGCAAACTGATCAGACCTCTTGGAAGGACCTCTTAGAGACTGTCTCACTCTTGAGTCTTCTTCTGGCCCAGGCCTGCTCTGTGGAGGGTATTTTTCCTCTCGTAAATCTTTGCCTTTCTCACTACTTCTTTATTCAGTATACAAAGAGCTTGCACACTGGGGAATCCAAGATCAACTGTCTGCTAACACTTTCAGTTAAATTAAGTTGTAGTTACAAAAGCATCATGGATGAAACTGTCAGGGTGGCAGGGGTGGCATTAAGTAATAATACAGCTGTGCTTTTTTGTGATCTTTTTAAACTTAGCATTTCCATCTACTCACTTTCAATTCCTCCCCTCCATGTTGTACTCCGAGTCACAAACTTCCAAGCATAGCAGGCTGAGGATTATTTCCCCACCCCACTCCCTCCTTGTATCCACTTAACTGTAAACCACACATATACATAGAGCATGGGAAACATTTATATTAATTATCATGTCTTTAACTACAAAGAGTGAAAAAGTACTTCCCTGAGATCATACAATAACAAATAATAATGGAAGTAAATTAGCTGTTTAGTGATGTATGGAGTTTCTAACACCTGTAATGCTGTATTAAAGTGCTAACTCAAATTCAAACCTTGTATAGAAATTTTAATAGCATCCTGTTGGCAACATACTTCTAAGATTTTTAGCCTATTTACTTTAATGGTTCTAAAAGAAGATTCTACATATGCTAAAAGATAAAAACTTGTTGGCTAGGTGTGTTGCTGCTCACCTATAATCCCAGCACTAGGGAGGCAGAGGCAGGAGGATCACCCTCAGGTCAAGGCCAGCCTGAGCTATATAGTGAATTCAGGGCCAGCCTGAATTACACAGTGCGACCCTGTCTCCAAAAAAAAAAAAAAATCTTGTTATATTAAAAAGGATTTGAATAAATTTTCCATAATTATTTTAAACACAAACATGCATTTTCTTTATATCTATGTAGTATTTCTTACAAAGCATGCAGTTTAAAGCTTCCACACCAGTGTGCTATGGAGCTGGAGAGATAGTGAGCTCTGCATTCAAGCATAAACAGTCTGATCTGCTCACAGCAGACACTTTACAGGCTTCTTGCTCTTTATTCCAGGGCCCTCAAGTGGATATCACCACCCCTTTTTTTTAAAACAGTTTAATGTGTTTTAATAGCAAACTTACAGGAACAGCATAGAAAGACAAAAAACATTAAAAACGTACTACCATGTAAGACAACTCAGAAAAGTATAGTGACTGAGATGGAATCTACTGTATGATAAAAATGCTAAAACACCATTCAGGTGCTGTCAATAAGAAATTTACTTGTTTAATAACAATCCAAATGCTGGCATTGTCCAGAAAAATTTAACAGGCTTATTTATAATTGTTATAAAGTTGAACTGCTGAAACTTGTTCACTAAAACATTTTGACTTTCATTAATGCTTTACATACCGCATTAATATTAAAAATCACATAAATGAAAATGGAAAAACTGCCGATACCTGATTTCAGTTCCCTATTTTCCACTTGAAATCACGTACTTAGGTACCTTTTTTGACCCCATGGAAAAAAATATCTAACATTCATAACTACCAATGACAGGAAGAAGAGAGAAAAACTTTTCTGAGAATGAAATGTTTCCCACCTTAGTGAACTCTTAAGCACGTTCTCCACCTATGCTGTGTGCTAGCTGGATATCTTTTGGCATAATTGTTACACATTTGGCATGGACCGCACACAGGTTGGTGTCTTCAAACAGTCCAGCTCGTTAGGCCTCACTTGTCCCCTGCAAAGTACCAATAGCTGCGCTCTGGAAGCGCAGATCTGTTTTGAAGTCCTGAGCAATTTCTCGCACCAGACGCTGGAAAGAGAGTGTGCGAATCAGAAGTTCACTGGACTTCTGATAACGTCTAATTTCACAGAGTGCCACGGTCCCAGGCCTGTAACAATGAGGATTCTTCACCCCTTCAGTAGAGGGCGCACTCTTACGAGCAGCTTTTTTTGGGGTGGGGGCGGTTACCACCAGTGGATTTACGGGCAGTCTGCTTTGTACAAGCCATGGTACAGGGACCTCCTTACCCCCTTCTTTGGCTGGTGCTCTGCAAGCTAGAGATGGTGCTGGGGTTAGGGAGCGATGGTGGCACGGCTGCAAACACCCCCCACTTTTTTAAATTGAATTCTTTATTGGTACATTTTCTAGGCAATCATACTCACCATTGGGGGAATGTTTCTGTCCTTTTTAGTAAAGGAATTTACAAGGAAACTGTGGAAACATAAAAATCTACAGGAAAAAGGTACAAATACAGTGTTGACACTGTTATGGAGAAGACTGAATCAGTCAGGAAGGAACCGCAAAAACCCTTTAGACTGCACGTGCACAATGAGATAATAGGGGGTCGCTGTTTTAGTCCTTCTCTCACTATTTCCTCTCCCCACAACTGTTTGCATTTACCTGAACATTTAATTCGGTGTGTTAGAAATTCCTGTTGTGTCAGGTGGGTCTGGGGCCTGGGGGTCCCTCCCAGGGCCTGTCTCTCTCTCCCTTGTAGAAGGAGGAGGAGGAGTGAGAGAAGACCAGGGCAAAGCAAAACTTTATTGTAGGTATCACTAGAAGTGGCACTAAGCCGCCTCAGGCAAGGGGTGGGAGCGCCCAGGGCTGAGACATCACTGACCCTGGTGAGGAGGCCCTGTTTTATGGGATATGGGTCTTATCTTCACCCCTTTGGGAGTTTATACTTGAGGGGTTACTAAACTTGTTGTAGGGGCCAGAGTAAATAGCTGGCAAGGGAATTTGGAAAAGAAACATTTTGTTTGTTTCCTTTAGGGAGAAGTAACCTACTTAAGGAGGGGCTTGGGGAAAATGCCCCTACATAGAAGGGGAGGTCGAAACCTGGGCTTCCAGCTCTGCTGAGATGCAAAGGCCTCTCAAAGGGGTCCAGTCCTTTATCTAACCTCACCTAAGAAGCCCACTCTCTCTACAATACCATACTTTAAACATTACTCTTGTTTTCAAGAATACCAAGGGAAGGAGAAAAAGATAAAGTGAGGAAAGGGCATTAAAATGGTCAAGATATGATACACATATGTTTATACAAATTCCCCAAGACAAGTACAAATATTATGAATAACAAACAACAATTGAAAAAGGAAAAAAAGAATGTGGCTTTCTGAGAATTTATGGTAATATGTGGACTAATAATAGTAGCCAGCACTGAGTAAAATCTCACCACAGATAGATCTAGACGTATATCCAATGGTTGGTACTCTGTTATCTTTTTGTAGTTGAAAATAGTGAACCATAGGTACCTTTTAAATAACTTGCCTAAGACATGACAGGATGTCTGGCTGAAATCCTTAACCTTTACTTCATACTCACTAAGAGCAACAGTAAGAACCGCTTTTAAAGAATACAGATTATGCTCCAGACTTTCATTGTCTTACTTCATCTTCATAGTCCTGCAAGTAAATAACATCCCAGTTGTACAGATGAGGAAACCAGGGTTTCAAGACACCGAATACCCAGCCTGAAGAGACACCCTGGGAAGTGGCCCCGAACCACCCTCTGTAAGTGTCAAAAGATATTTCGAGCTCAGCTTCATCAGGATTTTTAACTGTGAGTGGCAGGAGGCAGACGATGCCCCATAAGAACTGTACAGCAGTAGTGGCCCAAGATCAGGAGATGGGAGGAAGCTAAGGTCTCAGGAAGAAAAACAAAATGGTATGCGTGGGTGTGCTACTAGTATTGTATCTGCTCTTGTCTCCAAACAGCTTATGATCTGCTCTTGACCTTTGCAAATGGCTTGGAAAAGTACTGACTTACTATTGAAGAGGACGATGTGCTTGGCTTTGTTCTGGGGACACAGGCAGCACTGCTATAGAGAAAGGGTCAGTGACTTCTTATAAAGAGCGACATGGGAATATCCCTGGCTTTGTGTGACATAAAGGCCCTGACATCACTGCCCAACTTGGCATTGTGACACCTAAGCAGACACAAACAGTGTGGAAATGAGCAGGCACAGTTGTGTCCTGCCAAAGACTAAATTGCTCCTTCTTTTTGGCCTTCACCATGAGTAAAACCCCAGGGCCCCCATACATGCTTCTGTAGCAGTCTACTGCATGCTTCATTCCCCAAGATCTGTGTTTTACTCCTGCCATGTTTATGCCAACACATCAGCTCACTTTCTGGAGCCTTCAGTGTACTGTAAGTGTATAATGTCCCTGGAACCTCTTCTTCACTCTCTGACTATAATGGAATCCCAACTCATGCTTAGCAAAGACTCTACAGCATTATTCACTCACTCACTCAGTTAAATTATGTCATAATAACGGACCTTGCAGCCTCATGTCCTCTACATATATTAATTCACACTCCCATTTTATCCCTTTGAAGATGAAGCAACTGTGACGTGGAATCTTCGCGAGTGTTCTGTAACACACCACCTAAGTGGCAGGGCCAGAACTCAAACCTACAACCATGCTCCAGGACTTTGTCTCACCTACTGCGCATCACTGTTCCAGAAAGGGTATACTGTAGTGACCACTCTAGAGATCATCCCTGCAGTCGGAGTTATAGTTAAGTGGGAGGCAGTCTGTACATTTTCATTTTGCAGTAATTTTAGCTTTGCAGGAATGTGTACTATACAGAGTATAGTTTGTAACATATATACTCTGGTTGCTTTTCTCAATATCAATATCTCATGCCACCATATAATATTTATCAACACTAAGATATTAACATTGGTTCCATATTACACACTCTAAAAGAATTTCATCACTTTTTCCAGTAATGTTGTTCCATGTTCCTGGTTCCAATCAGGATATCAGGTTATACTGAGTCATCTCCCTAAGCTCCTCCAATTTGTGACAGTTTCGCAAACTATTTTTTTTAGTGACTTTAACAGATGTATTGTGCAATGTTCCTCAGTTTTCTTTTGTCTGCTGTGTTCCCATAAATGACCTGAAACTACAGGTTTCAAAATAAATAATGTAAAGGTGAATGCCCTTTTTGTTTGGTCACAGAAAAGACAAAAGCTGAGTCATCACTGGTAATATTAAACTTAGTCCTTTAGTTCAGATGGTATATGGTAGTTTTCTCCACTATGAAGTAAATGTTTTCCGTTTTCATATTCTGTTAGTTAGAAGGAGTAAGTTCTACACTCAAAAAGATGAGAACTAAGCACTCTTTCCCGAAGGAGCAAGTTACTGTTCATAACATAAAATTCTACAGAAAATACTCTTTTATCCCCCCTTTGTTTATCTACCCAGTCATTTGTATCAGTATGCACTCATGGATATTTATTTTATTATTATATAATCCAGTACTTTATTTAACTATCAAAATTGTCTTAGCTTTAGCCTTTGGGAACTTTTTCAAGTTAATTACTGTGTCCTTTCCACATGCCTCTAGTTTTTCTTACTTGTTTCCTGCCACTACAAGACATTCCAGGCTTATCCTGTGTCCTCCCGGTCCTACCCTAAAATCAGCCTCTTCTGTAAAGAACCTTGGTTCCGTTTACTGGGAGATGGTATTAGAGATCAAGATCTGGGTTCCAGAAGTATGTTTAAGTGCATTCAGGAAAATAAATAGAAAATATATGTATATGGATACTTATATACTACACATAAGAAGATTTAAATAAAACCACAAATATGTTGTTATAAATGCTAAGAAGGAAATAAATAATGGACATGATCTAATATTAATGAAGTTGAAGAGGTCTTTTCTGCAGAAAGAATACCTAAGGTGGCATCTGTTTAGAGGCTAAGAGTAAGCAAGGTGAAAGAGTGCATGAGAGCATTTGGGGTGGAAGGAGCATCATTAAGAAGTGCTTTGTGCATCTGAGGTCTTGGAAGAGGTGCCCAGCAGGAGTGTGAAGGGGGGTCAGGGAAATGACCTGCAAAGGGGTCACAGCCAGATCATGAAAGAACTTGAAGAACTTCAGGTCTGGTCACAAACACAATGGGATGCCCCCACAGGGATTTTAATGGGGGGGTACAACTGCACTCTATTCACACAGAAATGCAGGGTTCTGTGAAGTGAGGACCTCCCAACCTCCTCGGCACACCCTCAACCCTTCTCTCTGTAAGCTCTTCTCAGCTGGCATTTATCCTAAGGGATCTGTACACCTGCCCATGTCATTCTGCCCACTTTGTGGGCTCAGCCAATTCAGAAATTTTTCTTTATAGTCTGCGGGTTTCACCAAGGCCAAATCTATAGAATGGGTTCATATGAAGGATACTTTAGTACTCTCTTATCAAAATATGCTGTCATATCATTTAATTCACTCAGTCTGTCCTACAAACTCAATCTCAAATCCCTCAAAAGACCCTGGGCTCTGCAAATATTAAGAACAATGTTTCTCTCTTTTCCTCAGCTGCTAAGGAGCTCATGACTATCTTATATACACCCATCTTCAGAGCTGTGAATTTTTAATAAAAGAGTATCCCAGGTAAGGACATCAGCAAGAAGCTGGGTAGAGGTTCTTGACCTCCACTACTGAGGTCTTGGACAAGGAAGAACAACAGCTGTTTCACAGGAGTGTCTGTGGCAGAACAGCAGCACACAGTGGGGTGTGGCAGAGACATCATAGAACATAGAAGTGCACCGTGTCCAGTGAAGAAGGATCTGTGTACACAGCACCCAACACTCCTTCTCTAGAGATCCATATGACCCAAGAAAACCTCTGATGTGAAGGGGAAGCTGAAGATCCCTGGATGTCCCCACTTACATCACAGACACCCAAGGTGCTTATTGCTGAAGAATCAGGCAGCCTCCAAGGCCTGAGCCCTCTTTGGAGGAGTTTAGATGGCCACACCACAGCCCTCCCCTGCAGAGAAAGCTCCACCCACATCGTGCCCCCTTCTCCCAGATTCTTGTAGCACAGAGCCATTTTGATACCCTCGCAGTTTCCCAAGTACCCCAAAACTCTTAAGTACACCACCCAAGTTTGGCTTGCAGAGGCTTGCAGAGACTCTCATGAAATAGTCAAACACCAGTCTTTTCACTGCCCAAAAACCCTCCAAGTGGTCTCACTCACCCACCTTTGGCCCTGGAAGCATCAAAGCAGCCCCACCTATTCTGCTGTTGC
>PVIC010046690.1:0-14147 GCA_004025085.1 Thryonomys swinderianus
CTTGCGAGGCAGGCGCCGGAACCACTGAGCTAACCCTCCGGCCCAGGGTCACTGTATTTATATTCTAAGGGGGCTTGACTACTTCTCCAACTGGTACTAGGCCTTGGTATCATCATTGAGAGACAGGTTTTATAGACTTGTAGAATACAAGAACTGTGGTTATAGAGCTACATAGATTTTAAAAGGCCTTGGAGGCCAGAAACTGTGCCCCTGAGATGGGATATAAGAAGCCATGGCAATTAATGTGAAGTTGCAGTGGAGACCCCCAGGAAGTCAGAGATCTAGAAACAGAATATCGGCCAAAATCTTCAGGAAGCAAGAGAATCCACTTCAAGAGAGAATCCATAGAGGATACATCTGCAATAGCCATAGGTGTGGGACTCTCCAAGTTGTCTAAAACTCACATATTTCAGCCCTGTATCTCAGATGCCAATGCTGTTCTAGATTTTGGTCTTCGTTTGGAGGTGGATCACTAGTATGTCTCTTGCTGGTAATCTTTCACTCTGTTCTACCTTGTGGTTGTCATGAAATTAGCATGTTCACTCCACCACACTCTTCTTTCATGATGATTTTGTCTTGTGTCCAGCCAACAATGAACTGAACTCTTCAGGATTGCCTCACATTGTCTGTGTAAGACATTTTGTCTCAGAAAACTGACTCAGACAGCAATTATATTCTCATAAATTCCAAAATGTTCATGAAATAAACTAAAACTAATGATATATATATATATATATATATATATATATATTTAAATTTATCTTTATTGGTACATTGTATATACTTATCATGATCACACTCAATCTTGGGAATTTGTACCACTATATGACAGAATTTAAATCTCAAAACTAATAATATTTAAAACTCAGTAAAGGAATAAAGCTAATCATATGGTTTGTGTATGCAGTGAATTATATAACATCTTCAAAAATTAATATCTACCTGAATTCTCAGAATGTTACTTTATTGGGAAATAGGATTTTTGCAGATATATTTAAGATGAAGTCATACTGGATTATGAAGTGGCATAAATGTAATCACTGGTGCTTTTTTAAGAGAAGAAGTTTTTATAGAGAGAAGTAGAGAAAGAAACCACATCATGGAAGCAGAGATTGGAATAATATACCTGTAAGCCAAAGAGTATCAAGGTTTACCAGGAACTACTAGAATCTAAGCATAAATAAGGGAAAATTCTTCCCTAAAACCTTCAGAAGCAACATGACTTTCCTAAATCTTGAATTTAGATTTCTAGCTTCTAGAGCTATTGTTTTAATCCATCTTTTTCCATGATTGTCATGGCAGCACTGGCAAACTAATAATGTGCATTTTAAGAAATTTAATGTAAGTTTATTTTACTATGTTTTACTGTCTAAATGTGAGTGTACTGTATTTATTTTCTCGTACTTTAAAAAATAAATTGAGTTTATTGGTACATTTTAAGACTATATTGTGGGGCTTGGATTTAGCTCTGTGATTCTGGCCTCTGCCTCACAAGTGCTAGGTCCTGAGTTTCAGATATATAGTGAGCTCAGGGCCAGTGAGACTTTGTCTCAAAAAAATTATAATCATAATTTTCATTGGAAATTTATACTTGTACATAATGTATCTTGATTCTTAATTTCTCCATTTGTCTTGATCTTCTTTCAACCCACCCTCCATATACATAAACTTTGTTTCCATTGTTTCCTTTCTACCATCAAATTTTTCTTTCCCTTTGTTGCTTTTCCATCTCTTCCCAGTTACCATTTCTTTTTGAACATTTTCTTTCTATTTCACAATATCTATCATACATTTTGGCTTTTTAAAACTGGTTTATTTATTTATTTTTGTTTTTTTGAGACAGGGTCTCGCTTTGAAGTTCAGGCTGGCCCTGAGCTCACTATGTAGCCCAGGCAAGCCTCGAACTCAGAAACCCTCCTGTCTCTGCCTCCTGAGTGCTGCGATTACAGGCGTGAGCCACCACGCCTGGCAATGTGGTATGTGGTATTGATTGCTGGTGGGCCTGAGTCACCACTCCCAGCATTGTATGTGGTACTGGGATCGAACTCAGGACCATTGCACTTGTGATGCAGGTGCTGGAACCACTGAGCCAAATCTCTGGCCCCAAACTGTTTTATATACATCTTTCCAAGTCATTAAATCTATATCTAATTTACCATTTATTTTGTACTAATATTTTGAAATCTATTTCAGAAAGATATTAAAAATGATAATTTTTGTA
Source organism: Thryonomys swinderianus (assembly GCA_004025085.1). Classification (NCBI taxonomy): domain Eukaryota; kingdom Metazoa; phylum Chordata; class Mammalia; order Rodentia; family Thryonomyidae; genus Thryonomys; species Thryonomys swinderianus. Next base: position 2,222 of record PVIC010046690.1, read on the forward strand.
TAATAATGCCTGCATTGATGGAGATCTTTTATAAGTGCATTAGTGGTAAAGTTATCATAAAAAAACCCCATACTTTAGGTCCTAATAGGTATCTGTACTCCAGATTGGTCAGATCCAATTGTGCTGGTGTTTGCAATGTGTATGTATGCATGCATGCATGTGTGTATATCTAATGTGATTTTCATTCAAAGTCAAAATAAGACTGAGGTGAAGGTGAAAGAATTAAGATGTTACATACATATACTAATTTAATAATTACTTCCTACACATATACTAATAAAAATGTAAAAGATTCTTTGGCTTAATATGGCACTATTAACTTATTTTATGATATAACAAAAACTATAACTCTGCAGGTAATAAAATTATAAAATACGACAAATGTCACATTTTAATATTAAGTACATTTTCAATAACACATTTTAATGCATAGTATCATCATGTTGCTCAACTTTAACATAGGCATTTGTGATTTTTTTCCTATACATAGTCTTTCCATACAGATAATAACATTTCTAAAAATTAGCATTTAATTTTGCTTATTGAATGCATTTACAGATATCAGTTGTGACATTTGGCATACAACTAATTAGAAGACAATAAATAGTTAACCGTTCAACTAATAAACAGCTGAAATATCTATCTTTAATATTTTATGTGGAATTTAATAGGGGTATATGTTTTGTCTTGATAACTTCACCAGAATCTTGATGTATGCTGAGTAGAAAATAAGCATTTCAACTCTTCTTCATTAATGCCATGACAAGAAAGTAAATTATAATTACCCAGGTGGCAGGATCTGTAAAAATATGAGCTTATAATATTATATATGGAATCATTCATTTGATAAATCAAAAGTCAGAGCATAAATATCTGGCTTCCTGTAATTAATTCTATTCATCCACTGTTTTTATATCTTCTCAGGGAAGGACTTAAGCCAAATGAAATTTTGGCTATTATATATTTGAGGATATAAAACATCCATCCATTGGGAAAGCGGGCACCTAGCTCATTTGACAACAATGCTCATCAAACTCTCGCGTTACGATATTTCTTCAGGCCATGTGTGCACAGAGAGGCTGCTGCTGGAAGCCGTGGAATAACTCTGTCGTCCCCTGGTGCTTCTTCGTAGATAATCACGGCTACAGTGTGGCTGGAAGGAGAACAACGAGCTCCGGTGAGAGCGCTTCGCCGTGACTTAGTCATGCGTGTTCTGAGGGAAAACTTAACTGGCGGTTATCTTTCAAAAACTATCTAAAATAAAGTCAAGTAAGACGTAGGAACATCAAAATGTTTAAATCGTTTATACAGCACTATGCATTGAACCTTTTTCAGGATGGAGTTTTTCAAGTTAAAAAAAGCACTCATTATTTGTGCTAAATCTATTATTTATACGAATAAAGATATTTAAGCACTGCATCTTATAAATAAATTAACTCATGTTTGCTCTTTTTTCCCCCTGGGTGAAGGACTGGAAGTCGACTTGGATAGGATACCTGCTCCTACATTATTTGGAGATGACATACACAGCGTCCTCCTCACCACCGAACATCAGACACCCAATCGCTTCCGGTTCAAGGTTTGCTGTTTAATTTCTCTAAATAAGATTTTAAAATAAAACACATTTTATGCACGTACTCTTTGGCTTACCAATCTATTCTCCTTGTTCAGAAATACTAATTTAAAACAAAAGGGTAGTTGCTGTGGTTATTAGGCTTAAGCCCATTTGCTCAATGTAACGTCGACATCTGATTAGCTCCTCCCGTGGATAGTTCTGAAGAAATTTAAGTGATAAAACCTATGTAAAACATTTAGTAAACTGTCTTAAGGAGGGTAGCCATTCAATGAATATTAATGTTTTTTGTCTCAGCTATAGGTTATGCTGAAGTATTTGTTTAAGGTTTAATTTGAGAAAAAATATTAATAGGTTCTTAAAGCAAATTATATTCACCATTTCACTCTTCGGCACTTCACTGTTTTATTTACTTATTTTTAATTTTGTTGCACTGACTATGGGACCCAGCCCCTTACGTGGACCTACATGTGCATCTCTTTTGTTACTTTTTTCTTAAAATCACTGAATTGATCACACTGAGAATTTGGGATTCTTTTGCTTCAAACTCCCAGAATACTGGGATTAGACGTGTGTACAATGCCTGGTTTTTGTTTGATTTTGAAAAGAAACAAAACAAACACAAACAAAACAAAAAACGAACAAACAACAAAAAACACAACAAAACAAAACTCTGCATTTTTTTTGCATGTAGTTTAGTGGTATGTTTTCATTTCTTCTTTAAAATAAACCTGGGGCTGAAAAGGTATTTCTATGCTCTCACTTTTCCAAAAGTTTCATAAGAACTAAGGGATTTTAAAATGTTATACATTAATTCATTTTTGCAGTGATGGAGCACTAGTAGGCCAGTGATAAAACTGGAGTTACATTTCTAGTCCTGAAATATTTAAATTAAAATATGAAATACGTGTGGCACTGTTTATTAGTATCATTGAATTTTTACCAGTCCATACAACCCTTTATTGGATGTTTTTTGAGAATAAAGTTTTGAAATTTGTTTCATGTGAGTTTAAGTAATAAAAACTCTATATGTATTTTAAATTGCTAAAATAATAGGGTCTAAATGTTCGTGATATATGAAATTATATATAGTATGGTGATTATATTAATTATATTGATTTGGTCATTAAAATTTTAAAAATTCAAGTGCTTAAACATTAATGAAATCGTTTTATTTCTTAACAATTTATATGGTTCACATGTGCACAACTACTCCTTAATATTAAAATTTACAGCTGGGCATAGTGGCGCACATCTGTAATCCCAGTACTTGGGAGGCAGAGGCAGGATGATTACTGAGATTGGTGAATAATATTTCCTACTTGAGTATGCATTTCATAATTCAAAATTTTAAAATGAAGTAATAGTTTTGAACCGTACAAAGCTAATGTATTTAAACTTTTTCAGATTACTGATCCAAGTAATAAACGATATGAGGTTCCTCATCAGTATGTACAGGCACACACTGGACCTGCAGCCTCTGAAACATTATACGACGTGCAGGTCACAGAAAGTCCTTTCAGCATCAAAGTTATCAGGAAAAGCAACAACAGAATTCTGTAAGCAGCAATTTTATTTCAGAGTTACACATATTAAAATAACTGGTTCATTTTATTCTATTCTTCTAGAATAGGAATATTTTACTATCACTTGTCATCCAGAACAGTATTTTTCTGATGAGAAAGTTGGTGCAAAAGTTTGTAAGGATTATGAAGATTAACAGGCTTTATTTCCTGTTCACAAAAAGCTGTGGAACAAATTTAAAACAGCAACAATAACAACAACTGAGGAGAACTAATTGTGATAGTGGAATCACTGACATATAGCCTCAGCTATATTTTTGTAAATGTGGGCTCAGTATTCTGTTTTTCTTATTATCACATTGTGCTTCCAATTCGTAATATTAAATGATCACTGTTCAATCATGTGTTAATTTATATAGTAATAACAGAATATTTATATATACATTAAATTAAATCTTCATATACAGGGTCTTCATTTAAAATCTATCGGCTGGATGATGGGAACAATAGGTGTATGGAGTTTAGAAATTCCCTGGAAATTTTTAAAAAATGCTCTCTCATTCCTCAAAAAGTTAATAAGCAACAGTCAAAATTGTACCTCAGAAATTATAATCCTTGAAAGTAACTTAATAGAAATGGTTCTGTGCTCTATTATAAAAATACAACCTTGTATATGGATCTAGAAAAGTTAAAATCAGAAGTTAAAATGGCAGTTACTGTAAAAGTTAACACCTGGGGGACAAATCCTACTGACTGGACCATAGAAATATTTTGGTCAGAAAGTATAAATTTTCAAAATTTGCTGTACACGAGTTTATGTAATAATAATTTCATGTATATTTCAAATTGCTAAAAGAACAGATTCTAAATGTTCCTGACATACGAAATTACACATGGTGTGATGGTTATGTTAATTAGATTGACTTGGTCATTCAATAACATCAAAGAATCACATCCTTTATAAATATATAAAATCATAATTTGATGACAAAAATATTAAATTCAATAAATGGTATTTAAAATTTAATGTGTTGGAGAAATGGTCTGCATAAAACAATCATTTGCCTGTTTTGCAAAAAATATGAAAGTCATTTTTAATATACATGTTAGACATGTGAAAGCCAGTAGAATGGGGTATTATAAAACTGAGGCTTTAGAACAAGGCAGATGTCTGAAAACTGCTTCTTCTTCTAGTTATAACCTTTGGAAAAAATGATTTTATTATTTCAGTATGTGTTAGCCTTAAAATGAGTATTTCTTTATAACTTTGTGATGATAAAGGAGACAATGCATATGAAAATTTACATCCGTGATCATGAGGAATATCATAATGATTAATAAAAACATGTTAAGGTATAATTTGCATTTCCATAAAATGCAACCACATATAAACACTGACGTTTTTTAAATTGAATATTCTGTACAATGTTAATATACATACATATTTGATGGAATATTTTTTGTGTTTCTACACCACTTATGTATTTATCTCTTGGTACAGATTTGATACCAGTGTTGGTCCTTTGGTGTACTCTGATCAGTACTTACAGATCTCAACCAGACTTCCCAGTGAATACATATATGGTTTGGGAGAACATATTCATAAGAGATTTCGCCATGATTTATATTGGAAGACATGGCCCCTCTTTACACGAGATGAGCTTCCTGGTGATGTAAGAAATTCTTTCCTTGTTATGAATGAAATTGATACATTGGATTAAATTGCCTATTTCAAATAATCATTTAATGGTTACCAATTAAGTGTTTAACCATCAGTGATACCTATGGCAGAAGCTTGTTTCCTTGAAGGGCAACGATTTATAGTGAAGTACTGAGTTTAGTTACTAGCAGGTTTCACGAACATTTGAACAAATATAAGCTCTTCATGGTTGTTTTCCACTCTCATGATTTATTACTCCTTTTCCATGTACCTTTATGTTAAAACTGATTAAGCTAGATTAATTCTAAATACCATGTATTATAATGATGTGGTGGATTCCTATTTTTGGACATTATGTCGTCCATTTTTATGCGCTTCTTTCTTTCTATGTGGTAATCTTTGTAGCTTCACATTTTTGCAAGGGAGTTGATTTTCTTTCTGAAACTTAAAGTAGTTTATTATTCATAAAATATATCATTGAAGACATGCCTGAATTTTCACCTCATAAAAACTTCTAAAGTTTCTTATGCAGGGATTTTCTGAGCTTTCTTACACATATAATAAACTCTTCCCAAGTAATTTTTACAGCACTACTGTATTAAATAACAGGCTGATAAATCATACCTCTTTTCCATATGTTCTATTAGAAAATCCTATATCAAATTAATTAAGAAGTCTTTTTCCTTATACCTTGTCAGTACCTTTACGAGTGACCTCCGTTAATTCAGCATCTCTTCAATTCTAAACAAACTCATAAGGTCCAATAGATGAATAGGACATTTGCCAGGATAAATAACTTATCAAGGTCATCTGACTATAATAAAGCAAGAGATGGATAAATACTGTAATGCTATAATATAGATTGTTATATACTTCATGTTTGCATAAAATTAACAATGAAAGGTACATATGTTTTGCTATAATGTTTAATATATGTGATGGGATTACTGTAAAAAAGGAACGAATTATAGAAATGAATTAGTAAAAGCCATTTTAACACAATCTTCACTACAAATATACATGAAATTTCAATTTTCATATTTTTGCCTTATAGAATAATCATAATTTATATGGTCATCAGACATTCTTCATGGGCATTGAGGATACTTCTGGAAAGTCATTTGGTGTGTTTTTAATGAACAGCAATGCAATGGGTAAGAATAGTTTGTCTGATCATGTGATAAATTGAGATTCAGCATAATGCATTGAAGTATTCTTATTCCAGTCATTGGTATCAGATGTCATAAGATGTGAAAGTAGTGGACAATACAGCTTTGAACATCTATGCTTTTATTTCAGAAAAAAAAATATTCTAGGCCGTGATATACAGCTGCTTTTTCTGTCCTTAGGAGCAGAGTAGAAACAATTAGATGAACGAGAGAGAGAGAGAGAGAGAGAGAGAGAGAGAGAGAGAGAGAGAGAGAGAGAGAGGCCCCTATGTGATAAAAAAGAGCAATTTGTAGTTTAATATAATTCACAGTAATGTAAGATACTTTTGAAGGTGTTGTGAATGGAATACCAATTCAATAGGTGAAATAGTAACAATAAAAGTTACAAAGCCTAATGTTCTAGGAGTAGAACTTCATGTGGTTGTCCAGTCAATTCCATATAAAACAATAAAACTGAAGCTTGAATTTTTTTCTTTTTCAAAATTCATTTGTAGTAATTTGGTCTTTCAGAGAATCTTGAAATAATTACTTGATATTTTAGAGAGAATCCTGTTTGCTCTACAGTGCCTAATCTTTATTTCCTGATATGCAATGTTCAGGAGCTCCTGCCAACTCTGTACAAGGAAATGCTGCGTTATCCTATGTTGTATTTATACATGGCTGCTTTCTACTCTCATTTTTTATATATTCAAAATCTTATTTCTTCTTAATTATTCAAGATCATATGAACTGATATAATTAAAACAGCACTTCATATACATATTCCAATTTTTTATTACTACATTTCTTTTTATTATTTATATTACTTTTGTTATTTTTGTTTTGTAGAGATTTTCATCCAGCCTACTCCCATCATAACTTACAGAGTTACTGGTGGCATTCTAGACTTCTACATCTTTCTTGGAGATTCACCAGCACAAGTTGTTCAACAGTATCAAGAGGTGTGTTTCAGGCCTGTTTTATATAAAACTGTTCTGTGTTAAATTTTCTATGTCTAATAAGTAAATATATTCAAATGCATGTTTTATGTATCTGGGAAATCTCAGCTAAATATATTTCAAATTTGCATTTCTAGATATTGAATAAAAGCCTTTCTCTGAGCCTCATCCCTACCCCTTTTTCCGTTAACTTGAGAAAGGGTTTCAGTACATTTCACAAGGACACAAGTGTGTAACCCCTCCTGCCTCAGCCTCCCAGGTGCTGGATTACAGTTGTGCATCAAAAGGCTCAGATAAATCTTACCACTTTAAAGAAATAAATTATATACTTCCCCATAAACAAGGCAGGTTTTATATAATGTCTACATTTTAAAATCACTTTTTAAAATTTAACACGGCTGAATTTAGAAGTTATATTTCTTTGTATCTTTGAATATTCAACTATTGCTTATTGATGACTTTGGGGAAATAAAGCAAAAGGAAAAATATAATTTTCAACACTAAGAATGGGCAATAAAGATCTAGATTAGACATAGTTTTGATCAAAATACTGAGAGATGACAGTACAATTTCCCTCTTATTATTTGTCATTATTTTTTCTTCTTTTGCTTAACATTCCATGACAGACAAAATATAACTGGCAGTTGTTATTTTCTTACATGGTGTGGTTTTCTTAAAAATATAAAAATATAAGAACAACATAAATTACTAGGTGTTTTAACAAAACAGAAAAAAATAGAATGATTATAATACTAAATCTCTGCTTACAATTTTTAATTAAATAATATGAGACATGCATAAAACCCCATTACTACTATTTATTAATCCAAACTGTATTTTTCTGTATTGAAATAATGTAAATATCTATTTCCCTCAAGCTCATCGGACTACCAGCAATGCCAGCATATTGGAATCTTGGGTTCCAGCTGAGTCGCTGGAATTACAAATCGCTCGATGTAGTGAAAGACGTAGTCAGAAGGAACAGGGAAGCTCGTATTCCATATGTAAGTAGAATAAAGAGTTCTTTGGAATATATACTTCAAATTAAACACGGTCGTGTAATAGAGAACATAAATAATTTCCAAGAATATTTACTAGGTATGTATATGATTAAAATGCCTCTTTGTAATGGAGAAATGTATCTTATCAATACCTGCACGTATTGAAAGTTACAAATGTATTTTTGATGAATTTATCAATGGTCATTTTGCCTAGAACAGAATATGGTTAGCCATGAATAAAATCACATTTAATATTTTAAATAAACCTTACTTTAGCATCCAAGTATTTAATAATCACCTTCTGAATCATGTAGTTTATTTCCTATGCAGTAAGGCATTCAGTGTTTCCATATATATATATATATATGCATATTATATATGAATATGTCCATCATATATATGCATATCATATATATGATATGCATATATATGATGTAATCATTCCAAAATCATTAATAAGTATTTAACAGTTGTATATTTAAGAATTAGAAAACCTAGTTTTACAAATAATTCCATTGTTTCTATCACAAAATAAAAGCAACATGGCTTAACTTATCTTTAAATCATTATTTTTATATTATAGGTTCATCAAATTATTAAAGGTTTCTATAGGCATTACTTATTGAAACATAACTTTGCTTATTTTCAGGATACACAAGTGACCGATATTGACTATATGGAAGATAAGAAAGATTTTACTTATGATTCAGTTACATTTAATGGGCTTCCTGACTTTGTTAAAGATTTGCATGATCACGGACAGAAATATGTTATCATCTTGGTAATAAAGCCGTGTACATTAAAACACTTTTTATCTTTATACAATTGTAAGTTTGTGGGTTTTACATGGTTTTGCTTTACAATTGTCAGGATCCTGCAATTGCTATAAGCAAACGTGCCAATGGGGGAGCATATGAAACCTATGACAGGGGAAACCAACAAAATGTGTGGATCCGTGAGTCAGACGGAAAGACGTCACTGATTGGAGAGGTAAAGTACAGTATTTATGAAACTTATATGTTTCTTATGTCTTCTTCTGATACATCAGAGGTTCTCAAAATGCATGTGTTTGTGTGTGTGTGTGTGTGTGTGTGTGTGTTGACTTTCATCATCTTTGGATCTGACGTGTTATTCATTTAGAGAAATATTTGTTAGAGAAAATATTCCAACAATCTTTAAATTGTACAAAGGTAAATTGACACCAGATCATTTTAAAAGCTACAAAGTTAAAGCTACTGCATTATGACATATAATTTAGCCTCTTGAAAAATTCAAAGTTTATGTTTTTGTTTTTGTTTTGTTTTGTTTTAGAAAATAATGGCAAATATAAACCAAGTAACCCTAAATTGGGTACTGATTTTTAAAACTTTCATTTAATCTTCACAATAAAATGAGATAGTTATTACTGAATTTTTTTACGGGATTAAAACAAGACTAAGTCATTGGGAAGTGAAACAAGGTCGTAGAAATAATAAAGGACAGGGTGCAGAAAATACACAATTCCCAAACATATGCTTTTAGTCAGAATAAATACTTTTTTTAGTAGCAACTTTTTAAGACATACCAAATCCTAAAAATAAATCTAGATACAATGATTTCTTAATTCAATTTCTGTGACTCATATGAAATAAATAAAGAGAAGATATCATGCTAAAATTCATATTTATTATATCATTATAATAATCAAAAGTATCTTCTTTTTATCATATTCATTACACTTAAGATTCAGATGAAATACTTTCTACAATATTATGAGTTGTTTTAGAGACACAAATTGTTTTCCATAATATCTAATAAGATTTCAGGAAATATATATTGTTAAGATTTGTAATGTTGGATATGGTGAGATAAGGTACTTGATATCAATTATTTGAATATTAAACAGCATAATTCATCCAATTTATTTAAATTGAATTATTCTTGCCTAAAGTTATTATTGGAAGTAGAAAATAAAGTAATATGAAATAAGAGGCAGCATAAATTACATAACTGGAGCCTAATACACCTTTTGATATACAGTGGTCTGCACTCTAAGATTAACTTGGTTTGATTTCCTGCTCTATCAGTAATTAGCATTGTGACTTTGAACAAGTTAATTTTTCTGTGAATTACATTTTTCCATTACAAGATGGATTTAACTGCAGTACCAACCTGAACTGGAAAGTAATTATAAAAGCAGTACCTACCTCCTAAATTTCTAATAATTATGAGTTAGCAGTTACAAAATAATTGGAACATTACTCAGCATATATTAAATAATATATTCAAGATTGTTGATAAGAAATCAATATAAAATATTATTTGCAAATTATTTAAAACAAATGTCTTTGGAAATGAAGTAAAATATTTTCTTTTATTAGACTGGAATACATAGTTATTAAATGTTAGGTTCAAGTATATTATAAGAAATTAATATAAAATGAATTTTCCTCTTCCAAAGTATTGGAAACAAATTTCTTTGAAAAAAAGGTATATATATATTTACCAGACAGGATTACATATTTATTTTTACTTGTTTATTAACCTAAACTAAGAGAACACTTGAATATAAACTTAGGTGCAATCAAAAGTAATTGCCGTCTTTGTTTACACACTTTTTGCCTCCTAGATGCTTAATGATAATGTTTTTATTTCCTTACTTTAAATGGTTTCCCTTAAATGCATCTGTTATTAAACCTAAGATTATTTGAAATGTAGATGGTAAATGTAGATGGTCAGGTATATAAAAATTTATGCTATTATATCCTAATCATTTCAGTATTATTTTGACAACTTTGAAATTTTATTTTTAAATGCTTTTACTTATGTGCACATACATAACTGATGTATTTATCTAGGTGTGGCCGGGATTGACAGTATTCCCAGATTTCACTAACCCCAACTGCGTAGATTGGTGGGCAAATGAATGCAGACTTTTCCATCAAACAGTGCAATATGATGGACTTTGGATTGTAAGTATCTATTTTAAACTAGTGTTTTTGGTTAATGAGCATAGACTATTAATAAAATGTATTTAAATTAAGAGCACATATTTTTCCAGAAAAATGTGCATATTATACTTGTCATGTTCATAAGTTAGAAAGTAACAAAATTTATTATATAAGGTGAGGTTTTATTTCTCTAGTAGTGAATTTAATAGGAAAGAAAACCTTTCAATTTTCTAACTGAGGCTTTATGTTTTATGACTAACAACTTACCTGAAAACCAGATAATGAAATTTGGGCATAACCTGCTAACAATCATATTGAAAATTATTTATAAAAGTCTATAAAAGAGTTATATCAATATGAATATGATTTAGAAACTATTGTTTTAGTAATTTATGAACTAGAACCAACCAAAACTGGCAGCAGATTTTATTGTTAAGAAATAACCACATGATCTATAATTTGGGAAAGTATTTGAACTTGCATTATGATGTTTTTTTTTTTTTTTTGGTAAGAATCTTTTGGTTCCTGTCTTGTTTCTTGAGTAGCTACTTTGAAGATAATGCATAGTCTATGCATTGCTATTATTATTTTGTTATAAAATGTTGTTTCCTTTTTATAAAATAAGTAAAAATAATAACAGAAACATATTGCCAGGTTGCTTGTAAGGTTGTTTAAAGAAAATACTTAGAGCTTTTCAAAGTTTCTTTGCATTTTTAAAAATTATCCGTAGCTATTTTGAACTTGCTGATAGGGATTTAGGTCTTTCGATTATTATTAAGTATAACTCCCTTTGAAGGCTGCAACCAGCTAAAGATCTTGAAGCTGTGTGCATTATAAAAAGAAAATCTGGACATAAAACAAATTTTGTTCCAAATTATTATAACTATAGATTCCTGACAGGAAACATGATAGATGTGCTTTCTCCTATCATTTCTCAAGTCCACAATATTTTCTTTTTTTTTTAATTGAATTCTTTATTGGTACAATTTATATACATCTCAAAATCACATATAACATTGGGAAATTTGTACCAGTATGTGCCACAAGTTAATTCTCATTTTTACCCATATCCCTACCCACTCCCCCCTCCTCCCCCCTTATACATGCTCTGTTATTTTCTTTCTGTAACATA
>PVIC010046691.1:0-14139 GCA_004025085.1 Thryonomys swinderianus
GGGCCAATTTAACCTGGAACCTGACACCAATTCACCCATTTCACATAGTACCCTTCTTCCTCCTCCTAGGCCCTAAAGGATGACGACGCTGAAACTGGACTGACTGATGGGGAAGAAAAAGAAGAACCCAAAGAGGAGGAGAAACTAGGAAAGCTTCAGTATTCACTGGATTATGATTTCCAGAATAACCAGGTCTGAAGGGGCAAATGTCTTGTAATTCCATTACACTTTCAGAAATTACCACGTAGAATTGAAGCGAGATACTTCTAAAAACATTTCGTTTGCTGCAGAGGGAAAATGCAATTATCAGTGCTATTGATGAAATAATTTCTAAGTACAGCCAGTCCCCTACTTGCTAATTTAACTTCTGGTAATTAGAATTCACAGTATTCAAGTGATTACATCTACTTCTGGCACTTACAGTAGGCAGGCGGAATACAAATGAACCTGAAGAAGTCGGCCTGCTGCTGAGCGCTCCCAGCCAGTTCTCGCCCACAGTCCGCTGGCCTGAGCTGGAAAACCTTCCTTGGACTTCATGGATTAAGGTCCAAACGGGCTGGACCTTTGCATTCAGCTACCACTCAAGCCCAGTTGTTAAGAAATAATGTAACACTTGGATAAGGAATCCAAGAGGAAAACTGATAATGGTCTATGAATTTTAAGAGCAGGAATGCCTTACATGACATAAGATTGATTACTAGTACAAATGATGACCATGGTAAAAAGTTAAAGTCCATCAGCACTATTTAATGCTCATGCGTGCTACCCCAAAATGATAAGTAACCAAAGAAAACTTCACCATTTAGATAAATAATATGAGCTATCTTTTATTGACTGCTGTTATCAAGATTGTTCAAAGATAAGTGTTAATTTAAAAATATTGTTTAAAACCCTCCCTCTAAAAATCTGCTGGGATCTATGACATCGATGGAGATGTCTGTGTTCCTTCTGAATTACTAGAGAAATCCACAAACCAGACAAAGTTAGCAGAATCATCTACATTCGAAGTCAACTTGTTAAGGTGCGCAGGTGTGGAGTGATGAAGCTTAACAGCCAGCCGCAGCACGCAGGCCACAGGTTCCCAACCCCGGCCAAGCATGTAGCCATTCTCTGACTAGAGGAGTTTAAACCACTTCAGTTCCGTTTGCTTCACTTGTTCTTTTGTGAGAGAAAGAACCTGTAGGCATACAGTTACTACTAATACAGCCTCTGCTAATGATAGCCAGTTTGATGAAAAAAGAATGATAAATCAAATACTAATGCTCAGCTTTGATGACTGATGTCCAAAGTCAGAGTTCTAAGCAGTTGCAGAAATTGTGTGCTTTATTTAGAATGGCACGATTTAAATAACATCTTCTACCTCTGAGATTTCAGAGGATTTTCCATGAAGGATGTATAGATTCAGTCTGTCAAAACTATCTTTATTTAATCAGCTTCAATATAGGACTAATTCATTACTCCTAGAAATCTGTATATCGGTTCATAGGTAAGTTTCTAAGGGTGAATTAACAGAGGTTTACAGGTATAGCACTTCTATTTTTTTTTTACTGCATTTAAACACAGTATTTATTAGCTAAGTTATTCTACTAGAAGTTAAAGTAAAAAGTAACCAGCACTCAAGTGGAGTCAAGTATGATAAGAAGTTGATGATCTAATTTTTTATTTCAAAATGCTACTCAGATATTTCTATGTTGCTGGTCTGAGACTTTGGTAAAGAATAAAAATGTGCTACTGTGTAATTACAGACTTGTGATTGTTTAACAATTTATTTCCACTTACAAATCATGCCCTGAAAAGAAAAACAATGCACAAGAGCTTTCAGCAACTGGAAAGTTATTTGATTGCAATGCTTTTGCAAATATGAATTCCATATTTAACTGTAATCAGCAACCTTTTAAAAGCCTCTTTTGTGCTTGAAACTAGGCTTCCTAGAGCCTGCATCTGTCATAATTAGATTTCTGAAGTCTAGATAGCTCATTTCACTTGCCTTCTGTGTTCAGATTCCTAAGAGAGTGAAAGTTTATAAAAGCAAAGAGGGATGAGGAGAAATCACAATATGCAGCTCCACCAACAAATCAATCTTTTCAAAATGTCCACTGGTGCCTGTGCTTGTTCTCTTTGACTTGTTGCAGCTGCTGGTGGGCATCATCCAGGCTGCTGAGCTACCTGCCTTGGACATGGGAGGGACATCTGACCCATATGTGAAAGTGTTTCTGCTCCCTGACAAAAAGAAGAAATTTGAGACAAAAGTCCACCGAAAAACCCTTAATCCTGTCTTCAATGAGCAGTTTACTTTCAAGGTACTTTTGATTACCTGTAACTTGTTTTTGGTAAAAGACAGACGACGTTCTCGGGCTGGAGATTTGGCTCAGTGGTTCCGGCACCTGCCTCGCAAGCGCAATGGTCCTGAGTTTGATCCCCAGGAACCACATACAATGCTGGGTGTGGTGACTCACACCCACCAGCAATCAATACCACATACCACTGTGCCTGGCGTGGTGGCACACACCTGTAATCCCAACACTGGGAGGCAGAGACAGGAGGATTGCTGAGTTCCAGGCTTGCCTGGGCTCCATAGTGAGCTCAGGGCCAACCTGAACTACACAGCGAGACCCTGTCTCCAAAAAAAAAAAAAAAAGACAGACGTCCTGATATACACATGGACGTGCACATGCACACCTATTCACAGATTCGCAGTAACTGTATTCAGACTACATTTTCATCTTCCACTCAGTGAACACACTATGGCATTTAAATATGGCCAAGGTAGTCTTTCTTTGCAGAATGGAAAACAGACTGACACAATGCAAGGATGTCACAATCACACCTAAAAAGTGAGGTCTGCTTCTAGCGAGCCAATACGCTTAGACTGCCCACCACCAAAAATAATAGTGATAATATAATAATAACCCAAAAGAATGAAATCAGTAGTGGTTTTTTTTTTTTGAGTTTCAAAGTTCTTGGAAAATAGATAAAACTCTGTTGCATTCCCAAGAATAAGTAAGCTATGTTCCAGTGGTTAGACGTACAGATATTACTCTTCATGAAAAATTCTGTATGTGCCGGGGAAATGTGAATCCTCTGAAGCCATTCCTATCATTAAAAGAATATGAACATATTGCTTTTCTGCAGTTCTGGCACTTTTACTTTACTCTAGGCTCTTCCCTGACGCCCTTCATCTTGTAAGGATGCTTCAGTTGACAAACAGTAGCTAGCAGAGGTTCCCGCCAGATAATCACTGGTCAGGAAAGCATGCCCTGCTGGCCTTAGGGATTTTTGTAGCTCTTGGCCTCAAGTCATTCGTAAAACAATTTGTTCAGGGGATATGTGAAATTTTAAAAACTGCATTACTTAGAACAATATGCTTCCTAGAAATGAAACGTCTGTGAATATGCCACCAGGCTTATTCAAAATCTCCCATTGGCCAGCCAGGCTTAGTAAGCACTGTGGCTCATGTTGGCAAACAGTCTGGTAGGAAATAAATGGATGAAACTGAAAGCATGAGTCATCTTCTTGAACTTTGTTTTCAGTTTTGCAAAGGTACAGTGTCTTTCGGCTCTAAAATATGAGTTTTCAAGACAAAACCTTCACATATTGAGTAACATTACCTAAATGCTGTAGTGTTTCTGACCTAGACAAGTGCCATTGAAAGCATTCTGATTCTCAGTTTATGAAGACTTCAACATTGTGGCTGGCACAAAAACATCAAGTGAAAATAAATTTTATTTTGGTTTTTGTTTTGTTTTTTGAGACAGAGTCTCATTTTGTACTTCAGGCTGACCCTAAACTCACTATGTAGCCCAGGCAGGCCTTGAACTCACAGCAATTCTCCTGCCTCCTCCCGAGTGCTGGGATTACAGGCATGAGCCACCACGCCTGGCTGAAAATAAAATGTTAAAATAAGGCAAATAGGAGTCAAAGGAATAATTGACTCCATATCATTGATCTTTATTTAAGTCAGGAGTGTCTAACTAGAATTCAGTAAGCAAATTTGAAATAATATTGCAGAATTTGGTTTTGACTATCTACCTATTAGCAGTTTGTAGGACTTCAAGAAGTAGAATTTTGTAATTATCTAGAGACTCATATAAGTTCCACTTTACTTCATTTTTAGAAGGTTGATCAAGCCATAAATAAATTCAGAGTGCAATACCTTTGATACCCTTGAAATATATGTCAATTTTTCCAGCATGCTGATTAATTTCTCCAGTAGACATTGTACATTACACATCTTGAAATGCCAAGAGGCAGTTCAATATAAGAATAGAAGCATAAGAGTTTAAAGAGGATTGGCTTTAAAATGAGTTTGATCTACTTAACAAGAACTCAACATGCCCTAAACTAAATTTTTCTACAAAACAAATCCCTGCCTAAAGGAGGTATTGATCAATCAATAATAATATGTCCTACGTGCTGCTCTCTGGTGGGTGCTTCCCACATATTCAGTCGTCCTCCAAACGGCACTGTGACATAGGGAGTATCACAAATGACATATGAAGAACTAAGGATTTCTCGCTCGACCACATCCTTTAGCTAGAAAGTTGGAAAGCCCAGGTATCTCCAACCCCAAACCTCTGTCTTTTACTATTGTTATTTCAGTATAATCCTCAGAAGTCCTAGAGAGATTTTAGAAATACAATGAAATTTAAGAGTTTACCTCTAAATTTTCTTATTTCTTCCTTTGAATTCAGCATTAGGAGGAGTTTTAGACTCCTCCTAAGATAGAAAAGGTGTTATGCCTAGTTTTAATAAAATAGTGTTTCAATAAATTGATACCATCTTAATAACATGATCAGAATACAAACACAGTTAATGACAAAATAAACTCATCAGAAAACTTAAACCTATATAGTCAAGTATCCTTCCTTCTCTTCTTTCTATTTAGAATTAATTGAGAAATGTTTGCTGGAGCATATGACAGCCATTTACACTGATAAAATACAGAGTGTATGAAAATTGATCAAACCTTTAATACAAGTCTAAACAATTTCTTAATTAGACATTTCTACCAGTTACTGAAGTGCAGCTTACTTGGATCACTCTGCTTTTCCCTGAATATTAAAAATGTCACTAATAAACTTCCCAACGCATATCATCTGTCCCGGATATTTGTGAGCAGCTGGAGACTTTCTCAGGTCTTGGCCTTTTGCCACCGTTCAACCTAAGGAGTGTCATACCTACGAATGAACTTCAAGACCCATATTATACTGAGTCCCTGATATTCAAAACATCAATTTTCTAGTCAGTTCGTGTCAATCAGCAAATTATTTTACAGAGTAGGGGAGGCACCTTGTGAATTTCATTATATTCCTCCGGTTCCTAGCACATCACTGAAGAAGTCACTGCCTTGCTCAGTGTGATGCTGGAGTTAAGGGAACTTCTGAAACAAGTTATCTACCACTGAGCGATACCTTCACACTGTAACTTGCTGTAACATAGCAATAACAAAATATTTTAGTAAGAGAAATTTATATCATCCAAGACAATTGGCTTATTTGTTCTTTACTTATCTTGATGTTTATAGCATAACCTATAGTAGGACTTATTATTAATACCAGCAGTTTCTAGAACTTTGGGATAAAGTGACAAATCACTATGGCAAGTTCTCATTTTCTCCCAAGTACTTCAGCTTTAAATAGCTAGTCAAAAGGCTGAATTTAAGGGTGGAGAAATGCCCCTAATGTTCCTCTGAGAAATATGCTAAATTTAAATATCATAAACAATTAGCAGATCTTAACATTTTTGTGACCAGATAAATCCTCGTGTATTTTATGTAGGTGCCGTACTCAGAACTGGGTGGCAAAACCCTGGTGATGGCTGTATATGATTTTGATCGTTTCTCCAAGCATGACATCATTGGAGAATTCAAAGTCCCCATGAACACTGTGGATTTTGGTCACGTAACCGAGGAATGGCGTGATCTGCAGAGTGCTGAGAAGGAAGAGGTAAGACGATCATTAACATTTCTAACATGATGAGCCATGTACTTGCCAGTCTTTGTTCTTAACTAACCTACTGAGAGATGTTCTTACAAAGTGTGAAGAGGGTCTGTAGCTGTTGACAGCTGGCAAAAGAGGGTCAGGGGGATTTTACAGCCTCATTAAAAGTATGTGGGTCTCCAGGGTGTTATTTAAAAGAATAGAGAGATACTCGTGCACTGTCTATAAACAGCTCTCCTCTATACAAACTGTTTCTAAAAGCTTGCAAAATACCATATGCACACACTTCTTACTTCTTTAAAAAGGCACTGAAAACTCATTCTTTGTGTTTTTCTATGGTTATTGTTTTCTGCATAGCTTCTGTACCTACCACACAGAAATAAAATGGCACTTTTTCCGGGATTATTTTTGCATATTGCCGATAGTTCACAGCTTCTCCTGCGGATATCCAGAGCATGATGGGTGAAACATCAAGTATAATTCACAAAGGCTGATATTAAATCCATTTTTTTAAATGACTCACATTTTTATAGTACTCTTCATTTTGTTTTTTCTGGTTTTAATAGTTTGGCCCAGTGCTTTTGTATGATTTAAAAAAGGGAAATTCAATATCCTTAGTGCATTTAAGCTCCATAATAATCAATTCTATTTGATTATGCTATGCCTGCCTGGCCCTGGCATTTTTCTGTGTGAATGTCTCAGCAGACCTAGACCAGGAAAGCAAACAATGCTTAGCTTCTCCCAACTCCTAAAGTAACTCCTTTTCCAGCCCCTTTTATTGATTCCTGATTTGCAGTTATAACTACCCCAGAGATCACAAGCAGCTACCCTCATTTAGGATTCCTAAAATTCAGCGATATGTCATCACTTTGGGTATACCAGGAGGCACAGAGACGAGACCACGCCTTCAGGCACACTCAACAAAGTTCATTATCTGAGTCCTCGGAACCACCTATAGCTACTAATTTTACTCTCCTTATAAGAAGTAAAATTTGGATCAGCAATGGTGATTACTGCCCTGAAACAGGTTTTGTTTGTGCTCTAAAAATTATTTGGTTCTACAAGATGATAATTTACTTCAGTTAACTTCTTTCAGAGTTATTCCATAAAAGGAAATTCATATATTTAAAGATTTTAGTTAAAATTGATGTTCAAGGGCCGGAGGGTTAGCTCAGTGGTTCCGGCGCCTACCTCGCAAGCGCAAGGTCCTGAGTTCGATCCCCGGTAACCACATACAATGCTAGGCGTGGAGACTCACGCCCACCAGCAATCAATACCACATACCACAATGCCGGACGTGGTGACTCATGCCTGTCATCCCAGCACTCAGGAGGCAGAGGCAGGAGGATTCCTGAGTTCGAGGCTTGCCTGGGCTACATAGTGAGCTCAGTGCCAGCCTGAACTACAAAGCGAGACCCTGTCCCAAAAAAAAAAAATTGATGTTCAAATTTTGTGATAAGAGTCAGCCCTACTGTGGATATTCAAAAAAGAAAACCTCTGTTTTAAATCTGATGACTTTTATAAGTGGTTCCTCCCTAGAAGGGGACAAAGGCTGACATTCAACTCCATTCTCTGGACGAGACAAACATCCATTCGTTCATCACGTTTAACCAAGTAGTAAGATATTTTGTTGAATTGTTTAGATTTTATTAAAATGTCTGGTTTTGTATAAATTTCTCAGGCCTAAGATATAAGGTGGGACCATAACTAATAATAACTGGATTATTCTTATTAACTCCATGTCAGTTCATGGGTTGAATATCAGAGTATGCCTCCCTTCCACATTCCTGTCCAGGAGGTGTGGCCCATTCATACTTTCACTTACCCAAGTAACCTCCCTACAGTGTGGGATTTCAACATCACATCCAGCGGGCTTCTGAAAACACATTTTGCCTGAGGTAGGAGAACGTAGATCACCAAACATTTTCTTCTTTCAATAATCCTTTGGGTTTGAGACCTAACACTAAGCTGACGTTTGATTCTAGAGTACAGAATGTAAGGTAAACACTCAAAAAGAATCATATTTTTCTTCTCTCTTACTCTTTCTATTTCTTCCATGTCTTCTCTCTCTCAGATTTTTTGTCAGCCCAGTTACTCAAAAATACTGAGTATTGTGATATTTATTAGACATTAATATATTTCTGCAAGTATACTGAGTTTTTGATGGTTCCTGTTTGCATAGCATTTCAGGTTGTCGCGTCTTCCTCACTCGTTTTCCCTTATTGCCAACTATGCTGGCTTCTGGGGAAAGGGTTAGACTCAAGTCAAACACTTCTAGGTTTCTCATTGATCCAGGCCCCAGGATGTGGCTCAGCCAGGCACAAGGCCCTGAGTTCCATTCCTAGAGCCAAAAAAAGAAAGAAAAAATACTGGCTGATCTATCTACTAGCTGATATCTTGTACCAGCCACTTAACCCTCTCTAAAAATCATTCTGCAAACCTTACAGTGGCCTAACATTATGCAGCCTCTTCTTAAGGTACGTCACAAAGAGTTTAATATGCGGGAAGCTATTCACTGGGAGCTTTATTAGTTTTCCTTGGCCTATTTTTGGTTTTTGTATTCTTTCTCCTTTTTATTTTTATATGTATCTACTTTTGACTTGTATCTACTTCTCTGTTCTTTACTCATCACTATTTTTTGAATGACTTCAGAAATGTTACGTGAAAAATAATACCTATCATTATATATTAATACTCTCTCAAGACTTTCCTCTTTGATATGAACCCAGGAATAATACTTTTTTACCTGAGTGGCTATTTCCCTTTATCATGATATAAGAAACATCATAAAACAGATGTGTAGCTTGAAAGCTATCTCTAGTTGACTAGACCCACATATAAATTTTCTCATAATAAAGGAAATAATATTCTAATTAAATTTCATATCTGAAGAAATACTTATTTTCCTATTTTACACAAGTAATTTCATTTATGATTTTAGTTTTTCTTTCACCTGACAGGATTAAGTGCAATTTTAAACACCAAAAGATGTAAGATCCCAAACAAAATGAGAATAAAGAATTTAAGGAATAGTTTTGGAATTTATGGCCTCAAAAGCATCCTGTGTAATCATTCCGTGGAATTCTTCCATTTGCAAAAGTCTTCCAATATGTGGAACCTCAAGATGTTTATGTTGAATTTTTCAGATTTTCCTTTAATATTCATGCCACCCACAAGTCAAACCTGAAACTCCTTCTTACGCTTAGAATGACTCATTCATTTCATATCTGACTTAATGAGTTCAAATGTTTTAGTCAACTGCTATCACCATTTTTCTCTTTTCATAAATTTGTAATGACTATGCTAGAAAACTTTTCACATCCTACACCGAGCATCAGGTACATGGAAGGATTTAGTCCCTTTTTACTCTAGCATTTTGTCTGTTGTTCCCACTTTTTTTCAAATTCCTATGCCTTCCACTATTGGCTCATCTCAAAAACAGCATAAGAAATAGTAAACACCAGAAACCGAGACTTTCTACTATTTTTAACACTCTGCTGTGATAGGCTGGCTGTAAGCTCTTAGGCCTTAACCAGCACTGTTTTGTCTCCATTAGGGAATAAATCTATCACCTTTGCTTTGTGTGGAATTCATTAAAAAGTGATTTTTAAATGAGATTCTGTAATCCAGTGCAAATGGGGAAAAAATTGATTGCTGAATTACAACAAGTTGGGACATAATTTAATTAGCACCCAAGCAGAAGGGACGAGAAACTACTTTATAACTTAATGGAAAATCAATTTTGCAAGAAAATTTCACAATTTTAAGCCTAATTAGAAAAACATTTACTTCACAGAAAAGCATTTGGAGACTACAAATTCAATCAAACAGCAAAAATTGTTTTTTGGTTTATTTGTTTTTTAAAGCTTCCAATGGTCAATTACTTGATACTTCTTTGAAATAGGTGAGTTATTCCTTAGGGCACCTTCATGACCAAGGATTATGAGATAGCAACTTAGGCTCTCAGATGACCTCCAGCCAACAAGTCAACGCTCTGTAGGATTAGTTATACAAGATTCCTGGCTGGAACTTTAAGCATGAAGGCTTCCTTGTCACTCACAATCTATAAATTTTTCTTTTCTTTTTATTTCCTACAACATTTGAGAAATGTAGCAAGTAAAGAAATTCACTTCCCTCCCTGACATTTAAGGAAGACATACGCGTCTTAGTCCATTTGCTCTGTGTCCATTCCCAACAAGAGAGTAACTGAGTCTATTTCTGGGAAATCAGCTTTCATCCGAGACGCAAACACAGAGAAGGGTGCCAAAAGTTTTTGATTGAAAAAGACTTCAAAACACTCTTTTCAAAGCCCATGTTAATAATAGTAGTGGTGTTTTATTTCATAAATGAAGTCCTAAATATTTTGAAAACCTATCAGCAAAGTGTCCTGGCCCTGACCACTGAAAATGGTTAAACTTATCTTCACTGTTGCTGGTATATTTCTTTAAAGACAGGGGCAAGACAGATGCCTCACAAAGTCACTGTTGCTATTGTTTTACTAGATGAATGTAAAAATAACAGATTTTTCCTTTTCTTTTTGTAAAGGTTGATTGATCTTTCCTTTTCAATAACCCTCTTTTTCATCCTGTTTCTATAATGCACACAGAACTATGGTGTAGCTTAATTACCTAAGTGTAAAATTCTTCTTGTAACCCTGAGTAACCAGAGGGAAATGGCAAGAAATAGGTGCTAAGAACCATTGAAATTTACCATCCCTGTAAAGTTAGCCAACTTTACAGCAAAACAGATATGATCTAGCAGAATTGAATTATTTTGTGAAGACTATGATAGATTTTAATGTACATAGTACCTAAATATCCATTTTATGGGATAGTGAAGATACTGGTTTCCCTTCAAACTACTCTGAAAGTAGAGATACATTTTGTAGTAACTATACATCTGTGGCCATAAATATGATTTACTTTATTCAAAGCCTTTGGGTCAGAATTTCAATCACTAATTATAACTATATCTACTGCATAATAAATGATGTGGTTTCCAAAAGCATATGAAAAAGCAAGCCACGTGGGGTATCTGTAGTGTATAGTAGTATAATTTCAAATGTTTAAAAAAACCCAAATTTGCCTGTAATCCCAGCACTCAGGAGGCAGAGACAGGAGGATTGCTGAGTTCAAGGCTTGCCTGGGCTACATAGTAAGCTCAGAGCCAGCCTGAACTACAAAGCGAGACCCTGTCTCAGAAAAAAAAAAAAAAAAAAAAAACATTCTTTATTGAATTGCTAAACAAAAACTTAAAATATTTTTATTGTGAATTCTTTAGAAAGATAATACAAATTAGACTCCTTTAAGGCCAGAATTAAAAGGGGATGAGTTTTGTTTGTTTTTTTGTTTTGTTTTGTTTTGTTTTGCTTTTTTGAGACAGGGTCTCGCTTTGTAGTTCAGGCTGGCCCTGAGCTCACTATGGTGCCCAGGCAAGCCGCCGCGAACTCCGCAATCCTCTTGTCTCTGCCTCCCGAGTGCTGGGATTACAGGCGTGAGCCACCACGTCCGGCATTGTGGTATGCGGTGTTGATTGTTGGTGGGCGTGTCTCCACGCCCAGCATTATATGTGGTTACCAGGGATCGAACTCAGGACCTTGCGCTTGCGAGGCAGGCGCCGGAACCACTGAGCTAACCCTCCGGCCCCCAAGGGGATGAGTTTTGATATTTGCAAAATGACTAGTCACTACCTTTTCTGTTTCCCCTTTGTCCAAGCTTTGGCTTACTTTCAGAATCTTTAACATTTCTTTGGTTCATTTTAATAGCTTCCAGGTTAATGTGTGTGTGTGTGTGTGTGTGTGTGTGCGCGCGCGCGCGCGTGCGCACATGTGTGTGTGTAAAATATCACCAATGTATATAAAATGGCAAAATTATAGCAAATAGCTACAGCATTTTTTGTTTCTTCACAAAGGTATTGTCTCGTAAATTCTTAGCAAGAATTCTTGTCTAGAATGCCAAGTTTTAAAATTCAAAGGTGATCAGGGGGGCTGGAGGTTTAGCTCAAGTGGTACCGCACCAACCTTGGATGCAGAAGGGACCAAGTTCAATCCCTGGTACCACAAAAAAAAAAAAAATTCAAAGTTGATCATTAACACAAACAGGCTATTATTTACTTCTGAATATTAGTAAATTTAATGAAGGTAGAAGTGTTCACTTTCTACTTATAATTATTAAATAGAATGTAAATTCCATCCACTTAAAACATATTAAATGTCTGATAAAGTAGCATATAGAGTATAAAAATTTTCTAATGCAAAACAGAACTGATAAGAATTATAACAAAGGAATACTGTTTTAGATAAGAAAAGAGGTAGACAGGAAGACTCCATGGGATAGTTGGGGGGAAATGAGAATTTTCAAAACTGAGTAAAGGGGATCAGGATTTTTCTCAGTGGTTCCAGTGTCTGCCTAGCAGGCGCAAGGTCCTAAGTTCAGTCCTTGGTACCACATACCACAGAGCCAGGCATGGTAGCTCACACCTGTAATCCTAGCACTCAGGAGGCAGAGGAAGAAGGATTGCCAAGAGTTTAAGACTAGCCTGGGCTACATAGTGAGTTCAGGGCTAGCCTGAACTACAAAGCCAGACCCTGTTTCAAAAAAAATGTGAGTAAAATTTGAATAGGTAGAAAGAAACTGAGGATGCTTTTGAAAGTATAAAAATAGATATTTGCAGATCTGTGACCTATTTACTTCACTTATGAGTACATCAAGAAGGTACATCCATTTGAGTATGTATGACTCAAACTTATTATTCTTTATGGCACAGTAATATTCCATTTTATAGAAAAACCACATCTCCTTTATCCAGTCTCCAGCTGATGGGCATTTTGGTTGTTTCCAAGACTTAGCTATCACAAACTGAGCTGAAAAACTGAAACTGTAAATGAGCTCTAGAATGTATGGTAGATATTGTGAAACAGAAAATATTGAAAGGGAAATGGGGCACAGGAGTAAGTAATAAAGGGAAGAAAAAGTGTGATGGTAATAAAAAAAGGGAAGCAGTTTATGTATATTGTAGGGTGACTGGGGAAATGGGAGAAATGACAATTAAATCTTGTCACATACTGGTACAAATTCTCAGTATTGTGTGTGATCATGATGTGTATATATAATGTACCAATAAAGATTCACATTTTTAAAAAAAAACAGATTTGCAAGAGCAAATAGAGCCACCATCATGAGTGACAGGTCCAAGTAAGAGAGGACCAAAAGCTTGAATGGATATTTGAGAAATAAGATTGAATAATGTTATCTTGCCATAATTTGTCCCTTAAATACCAGACTGACAAACCTAGACTCATACCACTGAATAAAGCTTAAAACTTGTTCCCTAAACTAGAGCTGGGACAAGAACGCCAGGCCTACCCCGACGCCAAGCACTCCACATACTCTCCATCCACTATCTTATATAATATTGGAGCAACCCTATAGGGCCACCCTTCAAGTTCTCCTTTCACATCCGAGGTAATGCCATTTGCCCAGTCCCATACCCACAATAAACAACACAGTCAGGATTCAGATCCAGATCTGCCCGATTCCAGTCCCATTTTTCTTTCTACTCCATCATACTGCTACTTAGTTGATGACTACTCAGTGGGTACAAGATTATCTGTTTTGTTTACCTTCTTAACCCCAGTACATAGCAGTGTGCCTGGAACACACAAGGTACTTCAACATATATATATATTTTTTTTTTTTTTTTTTTGAGACAGGGTCTCACTTTGTAGTTCAGGCTGGCCCTGAGCTCACTTTGTAGCCCAGGCAAGCCTCGAATTCAGCAATCCTCCTGTCTCTGCCTCCCGAGTGCTGGGATTACAGGCGTGAGCCACCACGCCCGGCTTTAAACATATATTTTTAATTGGTGCAACAAACTGAGATGAGAATTTTCTTTTAAAAACATGCATTAGGGCCGGAGGATTAGCTCAGTGGTTCCGGCGCCTGCCTCGCAAGCGCAAGGACCTGAGTTCAATCCCCGGTAACCACATATAATGCTGGGTGTGGAGACACACCCACCAACAATCAACACCGCATACCACAATGCTGGACGTGGTGGCTCACGCCTGTAATCCCAACACTCGGGAGGCAGAGACAGGAGGATTGCTGAGTTCGCGGCGGCTTGCCTGGGCACCATAGTGAGCTCAGGGCCAGCCTGAACTACAAAGCGAGACCCTGTCTCCAAAAAGCGAAAAAAAAAAAAAAAA
>PVIC010046692.1:0-14137 GCA_004025085.1 Thryonomys swinderianus
TTTAGTTGTATGTCATTTTTCCTTCATATGGAGCAATTTTTCAGCTAGGTTTTTGTGACACTGATGTTTTAGAAGAGCAGAGATCAGATTTTGTTTATTTGTTTGTTTGTGATGCAGGGTCTCTGTGTAGTTCAGGGGCAGGCAGAATCCTCCTGCCTCAGCCTCTGGAGTGCTGGGATTGCAGGTGTGCACAATCACCACGACCAGGTGGATCAGCTATTGTAGACTGTCCTTCTGTTTGAGTTTGTCTGATGTTCCTTTATGACTAGATTTAGGTTGGGATCATTATTATGGGTATGGGAGGGTTGTTGACCACAGAACATTTGGATGAGGTGGGACACACTTGTAGTCCTAGCAGTTTGGGATGCTCAGGCAGGAGGATTGCTGCAGCCCAGTACCTGTTTGGGGCCAGCGTGGGCAACATGGTGAGACCTCAGCTTCCCTCCCCACAAAGCCCAGAGAGCTCTGATACCTGGTAGGTGGCCATCAAGGACAGCTATGGTTGTTGGCCTGGATGAACCCAAACTTACCTGTCTGCCCAGGTGCACTGCCTGGGTCCCCCAGCGCCTCTTCTCCCACACCAGGTCCTTCAGAGGCTCATCAAATCACGAGGGAAGTCTCAGTCCAAACACCTCAATGTCCAAATAGCAGCCTCAGAGAAGCTGGCCCAGTGTCCCCCGGTGAGTGCCTGCCCCGGGACTTGATGGGGGAGGGTGTTTGGGGTATCCCAGCTTCCTCTGGGCTGACTGGGTGACAGAGTGACCAGGAACCTCTGGACCAGTTCTGACGGTGAAGATTGGGCTTTGGGGAAAGAGCTGGACAGCCAGAGAGAGCTTGGTCACCCTCCTCAGCGAGGAGCCAAGCCCCACTCTCCACCGGGGTTTCCATGTGTCCCGGGGGAGGTGGACAGGGCTGGATTCTCGGACCTCTTGCAGTTCTGCCCATGGGCAGCTCTTGAGCGTCCTCCTTCCCTTCCTCACATCCAGAGGCCTCTTTATAACCATGTCCTTCAATCCCTTGGCTCCACCCACTGCACCCAGGCCACACCCTCAACCCTTGGCCATGCCCCCTCGCTCATCCCAACCCCGCCCCTAAACCCGCCTCCACAGGAAATGTTCGACATCATCCTGGATGAGAACCAATTGGAGGATGCCTGCGAGCACCTAGCCGAGTACTTGGAAGCCTATTGGAAGGCCACGCACCCGCCCAGCAGCACACCGCCCAATCCGCTGCTGAACCGTACCATGGCTACCGCAGCCCTGGCTGCCAGCCCCGCCCCCGTCTCCAACCTCCAGGTACAGGTGCTCACCTCGCTCAGGAGGAACCTCAGCTTCTGGGGCGGGGTGGAGACCTCGCCGCGGGGCAGCGCGGTGCCTCAGCAGCAGGAGCACGCCATATAGCAGTGTCCCGCTGTGTTCCCTCTGCCCTGGAGTACAGGAACGTGGGAAGGAAGGGAAGAGCTTTATTTTGTAAAAAACATGGTGAGCGGCAGCTTCCGTGTCTGTGGTTTTTGCTGGGACTGGGACTGGGACTGGCTGGTGCCGTCTCCTTGGGCCTGGGGCTTAGGACTGCTGTTGGCTGGGAGGCCTGACCAGTACCCAAGACCAGAGACTCTGAAGAAAATACGGAACAATTCTTTCACTGGACTCCACAGAGCAGAGGCAGTCAGGCTGGGAACAAGGAAGGGACATCCAGTTCAGAGGCTGCCCCTTCCCGCTTGTGTCCCTGGAAGTGCCCTGGGCAGGACCCAACAGGGAGTATCTATGAGTCGCTGCTGGCCTTCATCCCTTCTTCTGGTCACTCAGAGTCCAGGAAAGGCCCTGCTGGGAGCAAACCCATCTGGCCTCACCCTCTTCCCCAGGGAAGCATGGCCTTTGCCACACCATTAGTACACGGTTAGGTCTGCAGAAATCCATCAAGGGCTTGAGGGGTGCTGCTTTTAAACCTGCTCTCAGCAGCGCTTGTTAGGGAACCTTTGGCTCAGACACCCTGCTCTGCTTGGAGTAAGCTGGGGCCCAGCGGCCCCTCCACCTCCTTGGGGAGCCAGGGAGCACTTCTATGCCGTCCCATGCTACCCCAGACCTCCATGAAAGAGTTTGCAAACCGCTCCTGGATCCCCATCACACTACAGCCTCAAGATCAGGCTGTTAGTTCAGGGCCACACGGCCGGAGGCAAGACTAGGCCTCGGCCTCTCTGCACCCCCTGGCTCCCCATGGTGGCTCAGCCATCGGCAGCAGCTCACCTTCACGTGGCACTGGTGACCAGAACATGGGGACACCTCATGGTTGGGGGGGCAGAGGGGGAGCCCCAGTGTCCTGTATGGCCTGGAAAGGAGCAGCTGCAGTGCGCTTCCCCGAGCCGTGGGCTGGGTGACTGGTGTGCGGGAGCAGCTGGGCAGGGTTTGAGCTGCCACCCCTTAATGTGCCTGGAAGGCTGGAGACCTTGGCTAACCCGTCAGCCAGGAAGGACTAATAAGCTGAGTGCCATTAACCCCAAGGCGGCCTCGAAACACGTGAGGGGAAGGTGCGACTATTGTTTAGGGTGCCACGGTTACCATGGGGCTGTGAGAGCATCGGACACCCCTGCCCCACAGAAGAGCAGATGCCCCGAGGCCTGCAGTCCCCAGTGCTTCCCGGGTGCTGCCCTCCTCCTGCTGGCTGGATGGATGGATGGAAGGAAGGAAGGATGGATGGGTCAGGGGTGAGGGTGCAGTCACTAACCTGCCTTGCTTTGTTGTGTTTTCTCACCCCTACCTCCTCTGCATGGCGTCTGCCTCCGTCCGTCCGTCCGTCCGTCTGCTAACCAGGGACCCTACCTTCCTTCCGGGGACCAGCCGCTGGAGCGGGCCGCTGGGGAGCATGCCAGTGTGCGCGAGTACCCAGGGGAACCCGGCCAGCCTCCAGGCCGCCACCCCCCAGGCAGGGCGGGCACCATGCGGGCGCTGTCCCGCCAAGACACCTTTGATGCCGAGACCCCTGGTAGCCGAAACTCGGCCTACACGGAACCAGGAGACTCGTGCGTGGACATGGAGACGGACCCCTCCGAGGGCCCAGGGCCTGGGGACCCTGCGGGGGGTGGCACCCCGCCAGTGCACCAGGGCTCCTGGGAGGAAGAGGAGGTGGAGGAGGACTACGGGGAAGACCTGCCCGACAACCGGGGCCGGGCGCGGAGCAAGGCCCGTTACTGCGCGGAGGGCAGCGGCCCGGTCCTGGGCCGCAACAAGAACGAGCTGGAGGGCTGGGGGCGGGGCGTCTGCATCCGCTGAAGGGCGCGCGGGGGGCGGGGCGCACTGCCTGGGGGGCTCCCCTCTGGGGCCTCACCCCTCTCAGATGCCTTTGCTCGGTGTTGGGGCTTTGGGGGGGTACTTGCCCGGTTCCTGGGCACCCCTGAGCCCCAGCTGTGGGGTTCCTTACCTGCTGAGGACCGACGGGGATACCCTCCTTTTTGAAGATTCTCCTATTCCCTGTCCCCCAGAGAAAAGGTGCGTTTCTTTCTTCTCGGGGCTGTAAGTGAAGTTTCCAGGCGGGGTGTCCTTGCTCCCCAGCCCGGGGGTCGGATCAGATGCCTCTCCAGGAAGGAGGCAACAGAGACGATGCCTGTCCCGGCCCGCTTCCCAGGGCACTGAGGGCTGCAGCGCGGGAGGGCCCGGGGTCCACGCCGGCGTCAGAGGCAGCCTCTGCCCTCCTGGCTGGCGCTGTGCCCGGCCGGCCGCTGAGTACAGAGCTATTGGAAGTGCTGCTTTCCACACCTTCGCGCCTCACCTCGCCCACCCACGAATGAGCTTTGCTCCCAACCTGCTGCCACCCGCCTGCTGCCATCCACCAAGGGGGCCCCTGCATCCGAGCCCCCCATCTCCGTGCCACCTGTGCGGAGGCCTCATTCTAAACCAAAAAAGGGCCCCTTCCCCTTCACCTCAAGGCCCCAGGGGTTGCTTGGTGCCCAGGAGGTGACCCCACTGCAGGGGTTGTCTGGGGACCTCGGATCTCCCTGAGGAGCTTGGCTGCTGCTGCTGCTGCTGCTCTGTATTTGCCTCTTGTACCCCCGTCCTTTCCTATGCCCACTTTCCCCAGGAGAGGCCTCAGTGGGCCCTGGCCCCTGGGGCGTGATTGGCCTCAGTATCCCCAGAGCCCAGCAGCCCTGCCCCTGCCCAGCACTTCAGCTGGGCCAGAGAGCCGATTGTGCCAACGAGGACTGGGCCCTGCCCGGCTGCCCACCTCAGGGATGGGCACCTCACGCCTGTCTCGCCACCTCCTGTGCCAATGTTGCCCCACCTCCTCAGGGCGGGTGCAGCTTCCACTTCCTGGTTAGGAGACGCCACTGCCCATCCCCGTCCAGCGTCCTGTACCCTCCTGTCTGTTTTTTGTCTGTACTCCTCCATCAGAAGTATTTTGCCACATATAAAACCGCCGTCCTGCCCTTTGAGGCCACCTCACGAGCCTGCGTCTTTGTTCCTGATGCATCATCAGCCCAGCAGCCTTTGCCACAGAATGACCCACCCACTGTGGGGCCAGGGTGGTGCAGGAAGCAGCTGTGCCCGGGCTGCTGACTCAAAGACAGTGCCTGGAATGCCACCTGCAGACACTGCCTCACAAGCCCACACTCCCAGGCTCCCACAGTCAGAGGGAGCTCAGAGCCCGGGGTATCCTGTGACAGGTGCCACCCAGGTTCACCGTGTAAGGTCTTCAGCGCTTGTGCTTAGGTTCTGGTTATCTGGGTTCACCTGCCTGATTTTAGAAGCCACAGAAGTGGGGGCAGGGCTGAGAAAATCAGGAACACTCCCAACCCCAGCCTGAGAAGAAAGTAGGTGGCTGGCACAATCGCCGTGGGTCGTGGCAAGAGATTGTTTCTGAGGGGACTTAAGTACCTGGGTCCTCTGCCTAAGTGCTCGCACGAAGAGGGAAGAGAGAGAGGGAAGAGAGCCCCCAAACCTGCAGATGAGTTAGACCGAAGGCAAGATAATAGCATAGCCCGGTGTGGCGGAGCAGGCCTGTCATCCAGCCTTCACTGAGGGACATTTCCTAGGCCCCGACCCTGTGCCAGGCCTGGGTCAGAGGAGCAGCCACAGACAATTCAGCCAGGCCCGCCGAGCTCTGCAGCGGGACGTGCTGGGTGCTGTGGGAAAGGAAGGGTCACTCCCTGATCCCCAGGGGTCCCAGGAGGAGACAGTCTCGCTCTGCGTCTAGAGGCAGCGTTACAGAGTCCTCTGGACAGATGGCAGAGGGCAGAATGCTGTCCAGTGGTGGCCAGAAGGGGATTGGCAGGGGCAGGTCACGGTGGCCCTGGAGTCACGTTCAGGACTTCGGGTTTTGTCCCAAAGTAGGAGTAGAGACTCAGAAGTACTCAGGTGGGGTAACAGCACACCTGTATTTCCAGCACTTGGAGACTGAGGCAGGAGAGCAAGAGAATCACAAGTTCAAGGCCAGCCTGAGCTACACAGGGAATTCAAAGCCATCCTGAACTACATATCAAGAGCTTGTCTCAAAAAAAAAAAAAAAAGCCTATCCTGTGGTCTGGAGCTTTGCGACGGTATTTCAAATTAAGGGCAGGGGTTATTATTATTATTATTTTTTGAGACGAGGTCTCGCTTTGTAGTTCAGGCTGGCCCTGAGCTCAGTATGGAGCCCAGGCAAGCCTTGAACTCAGCAATCCTCCTGTCTCTGCCTCCCCAGTGTTGGGATGACAGGTGTGAGCCACCACACCCGGCACTGTGGTATGTGGTATGGATTGCTGGTGGGTGTGAGTCTCCGCCCAGCATTGTATGTGGTTACCGGGGATTGAACTCAGGACCTTGCCCTTGCCAGGCAGGCGCCAGAACCACTGAGCTAACCCTCCAGCCCAGGGATTATTTTATTAGGTATGATTTCCAGACACAGCTTGGAGAGCTTGGGTTCCTCTGCAGTCACACAGCCGAAAGCCAAAGGGCTGGACCTTGTATTTTAGTTTCAGGGTCTGTGTGGCTGGTCCCTAGGCACAGAACCTGCCCCTCTGTCCCGACCCCGGCCTTGATGGCAGTTTTCTGCTCTCCCCTGTGCCTTGTGTCTGAGGGTACACCTGCTCAGCCGGGGAGGCATTTCTGGCCAGCCGGCCAGTCAGTGGGAGAGTCTTGTTTCCTGGTAACCCTGAATCCTCAGCTGCTGGGCTGCTCAGTCAGCAAGCTGGCGGCTGTCAACCCAGAGAATTTCCACAGCTGTGACAGCAGCTGGCCCAGCTGCTCTGGTGGCCCCTCCCCCGCCTGCCTCCTGGACAACTGCTTCTGTCTTTGTAGTGGTTTCTGCCCCAGGTGAGTGTGGAGGCGGACACCGGTCCTAGGTGTGACCTAAGGGTGTTCCAGTATCTTCAAATAAAGCAAGCTGAGCTAAAGTCCTGTGGCCCAGGGGTAGGAGCGGAGAGGGGGGGCAGTGGTCTTTCACGGGTCCTCCTTGGGGAGGAGTGGGTGCCTCCCTTCTGATGAGACTTGTCCCACAGCTCTCAGAGGGAGGCATGTGTGTGCGTGCGTGCATGTGTGCACCCTGTGTGCATGCATGGATCTGTGTTTGTCTCTCTAGACTGAGCTCTGGGAAAGCCCAGGCCCACATTTTTGTGTGTCTCCTGTCTTGTGTTTGTTGAATGACTGAAGGTCCCTGAAAGCTGTGGCATTCCACCTCAGCCTGCAGAGCATCACTTGGCATTCTGGGAAGAGCTTTGTGGGGGTGGGACGCGAAGAGGCCCCTCTTCTCCAGGGAAGCAGAGGTGGAGATGTTTGGATACTGCCTCTCTGTGCACCCTCTGTGCCCCGGACAGTTGGGGTGGAGCTGAGATGGAAGGGTCTGTGTGGCTGGGAAGTCGGTTCTCCATCCTTAAACAGGGCTGCACCAAGTTCTGTGTTCCATGACCGGCTCCCTGACCCTCCCCAGAATTCCCAGCCTCCTCAGCCCTCTTAACCTTGTGCCCAGGGGTCTAGTTTCTCTCTCTTTTTGGAGACAGTGCCTCACTCTGTCCCCAGGCTGGCCTCGAACTCATAGTCATCCTTCTGTCTCAACCTCCTGAGTACCGGGGTCCTGTGTACGCCACTCTTCCTTCCTTTCTCTCCCTCCCTCCTTCTCTTTCTTTCTCTCCCTTTTTCCTTCTTTTGGTACCGGAGAGCACGCTCATGACCTTCCTCTTGAGAGGCCGGCGCCGGAACCACAGCGCTGAACCCCTGACCTCTCCCCGTTTCTTTTCTCTTCCTTTCCTTCCTTCTCTGCCTTCACAGGGTCTCACTGTGTAGTCCAGGGCAGCCCACTCTGGCCTCAGACTTGCGGGCCTGCTACTTCAGCCCCTCAGGGCATGCGCTCATCCAACTCAGGCTCGCAGCGGCATGTCCTAACAGAGTGCCAGGCGCTGGGCCAGGTGAGGAGGGGTCCGCGAGGCCTGAACCCACCGCGGGGACTCACGGGTGACTGCACCCCAGTGTGGACAGAGGCTGGAGAGGCCTGCCAGGGCAGGGGAGCAAGGCTGGACCTTGGGAAGTGGGCGCTTTCACAGCCGAGTGCAAAGGGTCAGGGCTTCGCTCTGAGGACGGAGAGAAGGCAGAAGGGTGGGCGCCGTGGACGCAGGCCCGCTGAACGCAAGGCGGGGGGAGCTGTCCACAGCGGCTTTGAACGCGGCGTCTGGAGCCCGGGGTGAGCACCACAACTACGGGTGTGAGCAGAGGGAGAACACGCCCTCGGTGGGGGAGGAGCAGGCAGACAGACCCTTCGGGGGAGGGGGAGGACAGCCGCGCTGGTGCTGGCGCTGGAGCTCGGTTGCCATGGTGACCAGGTCTCTTTCTACGCCCCACCCCCACCCGGCAGCGCGAGGTCGCCCTGCCTTTCTTGCTTCTCTTTGTTTTCTACATTTTCCTAGTTAGCACAAAGAAGGCAATTCACAGCGCTTAGAATCTTCCTCTGTCTCCCTTCGGCCTCCTGGGGCCCATGTTCGCTTGTGCTGCGTCTGCTGGCTGCTCTTGCCTGGGGTCCTGGTTACTCTGGAGGCTGAGGCAGGAGGACCGCTTGAACCCTGGAGTTGGCTCTCAAGCACAGGTCCGTAATCCCAGCTCCTGGGGAGGCTGACGGAGGATTGCTGCAAGTTTGAGGCCAGCCTGGGCTTTCGTGACTCAAGGGCAGGGCGAACTACGCAGCTAGACTGTCTCAGAAGCACAAAAACCAATAAATACTCCTAAGAAAAGGAGGGCAGACCCTTCCACTCCCCGGGAGCCCACTCTCAGGGGCCCACAAGACCCCCACGAGGAGAAAATGCCCCCCCCTCAAGAGCTGCTGAAGGCTCAGGCAGCCCGTCTGACCCTGCTGGAGGGCACAGTGGTGTTCGGGTCCACGTCTCTCCAGAACCGTGGGAGCCGGAGCTGGGGTCGGGTTTGCCCGTGGTGCCTGCTAAGCCTCTCTGGGCCGCCGCCAGGGGAAGCTTCAACATTTCCACCGGTCGGGCGAGGGTCTGGACCCAGGTTCCTTGCACCCCAAGGGCTCGTTGTCACAGCGACGTTCGTAGCACCGCAGGGGGTTCCTCCGCGTCCGGGCTCTCCCCCCCGGGATGGGGCTCGGAGCCCACTTCCGACTATGGGCCCGGCGCCCGGGGAACCAGGGTGAGGGGCGCCCTCGCTCTGAGGTCGTCGGGGCAGAAGTGCTTGGTGCGCCCGGGGCTGAGGGTTGGCCCCGCCGCGTCCTCCCGGACGGAGATCTGGGCGCCCGAAACCCGCAGGCAGTCACACTCCACAAGTGGGGCTCGCTGCAGAGCTGCGCAGGTGTCCGGAGGGGCGGGGTGCACAGGGTTCCCCGAGAACACACACTGTCCGCAGGGTCCACGGGGCCGCAGAGCCCGGGCCTTCCCGGATCTGGAGCGCAAGGTCGGGCTGGGAGCGGACCTCGCCAGGAGCAGGGAGCCGGGAGCCCCACAGGCGGGCGAAGAGGGCGGGCCTCGCGCCGCGCTGACAGGTCTGTGGGCCAATCAGGAGCGCTCTGTGGGTCTGCGGCGAGAGGAGGCGGGTGACCCTGGTGGGACGCTTCGGCTGCGGGGGCCGCTGCCCGGCCTTCCGAGTCCCGCACGCCGCGGGCAGCCCCGCCCCCACCGCCTCCCGCGATCTACCCTGAACGCGATTTCGCCGCTGCCGGTGTGGCAACACCCCTGCGCGCCCCAGCTTCTGGCGCCCCCTGGCAGCGGGCCCAACTCTGCTCCTGTCACCTTCGCCCGGGCTCAAGGTCAGGTCGGGCTGCACCGCTTCGATTGGAGCCGAGCAAGCAGCCCTGAAGCTTCCACGTCTTCCGCTCTGGGGTCACCGGCCCAGATTTGGGGCCCTCACAACACTCAGTTATTTAGGACAATATTTTAAAATCAGTTTTTAAAAAGGGGAACCCATCATGCCTGTAATCCCAAACCTCGGGAGACAGAGGCAGGAGGATTGCTGAGTTCCAGGCTTCCCTGGGCTACATTGTGAGCTCAGGGCCAGCCTGAACTACAAAGCGAGACTCTCCCTCTCTCTCAAAAAAAAAAAAAAATGTATAACCCAGGTGTCATATATGCACTGGTAATCCCAGCGCCCTGAGAGGCTGAGGCAGGAGGATCAAAGTTTGAGTCCAGGCTGGGGAATTCAGAGATTTAGTGACACCTTGCTGCAAAATAAAAAGGACTAGAAATGTAGTTCAGTATGAAGGCCTCGCCTTCAATCTATAGCACCAGGGGGGGAAAAATCAAATATACAGTGATCAGTGCTAGACGTGGTGGCTCACCCCTGTCATCCCAGCACTCGGGAGGCAGAGGCAGGAGGATTGTAAATTCAAACTCACCCTGAGCAATGCAGCAAGAGTTTGTCTTCAGATGAAAGATAGGTCTGGGATGTAGTTGGGCAGTGGAGTGCTTCCCTGGAGGACGACTGACCATGCTTTGGGGCTTTAAACCCGCCCCGTGACACTCCCTTCCCTCCTAAAGCCTGCACAAGGGAATCCCACTCCCAAAGGTCCCGGATTCCTACAGGGCCTGCTTCTTTTGTTTTTGTGACATGATTTTTACATTATATTGGTTAAAAAAAAACACAAACAAGGGCATAATAAATACATTGCGAACTGTTCACCTCTTATTTCTGGCTCCTCAATCTGACTTTCTTTCAGTCTTTCTGCAAAACTCTCAGAATAAAAACCCTTGGAAACAGGGGAGCATGGCTGCCTCAGGGACCCCCCCTGGCTGGGAGATAGGCTTTGTGGCCTGCACCTACGCCCTTCGTCAGCGTGGCTGGCACAGGGCCGGCAGACAGCCCCGGGAGGTCCGGGCCACGCCCAGACCCCACCGAAGTGGTTCCTTGCAAGATCCCTGGGGAGTGAAGGCAGGGCAGGGGTGGGCAGCCTAGGAACCCCAGCTGGGCAGAGTTCCAGAGCGATGCTGTGGCCCTAGGAGATGGGAATGATCCCAGGGATACAAGGTCTCCTCTTCCCAAACCAGGCAGGGGCTGCATGCGGTTGTGGGGGGTCCTGAGGATGGACACAGAGGTCAGGAACCCCTAAATCTTAGTTTTTCCGAGACATAGTTCTGAAGGAAGAACTCAGGCATTCTAAATCTTTCCCCTGTATGTTGAATATTTTTGGCATTATTATTACTACCGTAACTATTATTATCGAGACAGGGTCTCCCTGTGTAGTTCTGGCTGGCATTGAGTTCAGTATGTAGCCTAGGCTGGCCTCGAACTCACAGTAATGCTCCTGTCTCAGCCTTCTCAGTGCTGGGATGTATCAGATTATTTTTGGTAAAGTTCTTAGACCATGATGACAAGAGAGAGTGAATGCCCAAGCCCCTATTATATTGAAAGTGCATTCTAATGAGGCCATATTAATGTGGTGGGGGTATAGCTCAGTGGTAGAGCATTTGACTGCAGATCAAGAGGTCCCCGGTTCAAATCCGGGTGCCCCCTCTCGAGTGTGGGCTTTTTTGGCGTGTTTTTAAATAAGTGTCACGCACTTTGCCTTCGTAACTGCTTTCCAGGTCCAGGGGGTCAGTGGCAGTGAACCTTGGAGCCCAGCACTCCCAGTTTTCTAGGCTGCTGCAGGGCCTGTCGGCCCTAACACGTGTGTGCGTGTGCTACGCAAAGGGGGCGGGGTTGCAGCTAGGGCGAGCGCCGAGAGCTTCCGGAGTTCCCGGAGGACGCTCCTGATGTACTGCGGGGTGCAGGGGTTGCATCTCAGGTCACAGGGGCCCCAGGTTCTCTCTCAGGAAGGGACGGAGATGCTGAGGGCACACGTAGGTGAAGTGGAGCGGAAAGGAAGGCCGGGGAAGGCCACGGGAGAGAGTTGCAGGGATCTTAAGGATCTCCGCCAGAGCAGAAGAGGGTCCTCGACTGAGGGAAAGCTCCCCAAGTGAGCGACCTCGAAGGTCGCCCCGCCTCCACACTGTCTGATCAGTTTTTGCATCGCAAGTAGGAATTAGAGCTTCAGGAGCTTGCTTGCTTCCAAGCGAATCACCTGTGAGTTTTTCTATCTGGTGTTTCTTTAAACATCTGGATTGGCTTTTGTCTTGGAGCGCGCTATTACGCGTGCGCAGAAGTAGAATTAAGCAGTTACCAGCGCCGAGGTGCCGGCAGAGGGGGTATAGCTCAGTGGTAGAGCATTTGACTGCAGATCAAGAGGTCCCCGGTTCAAATCCGGGTGCCCCCTGGGTTGCTTCTTTTAGGCTGAGACTCTTGCTTTACGATATTCATAAACATGAACTGGTTTTGTTTTGTTTTTGCTTCCCCACACTATGTTATTTTTTCCTCGGCCACCATTCTTTCGTGCATCAAGGAGCGGCAAATTCCAGAACAGGCAGCTTTCAAAATCCCGGGACCAGCGACAGCACCCGCATCTGCTTGGAGGAGCAGATCCCCGGGCCCAATGAATTAAGAACTTGGAGTGGAGTCCAGAGATCTGTTTAATAAACGCTTCGAGCGATTCGGTTTAAACGCTCCCTGTTTAAAAACTGTTACACTTGCTTCTGATACTTTCAAGCTGGATTTCTTCCTGAGCCCTCCTGTGGGCCTTACAGGTCTGACCGCGGGCACCCAGAGCAGCGCAAGGCTAGCTAGTCCCCAGCCCGGGACTCCAAGCGAACCCCGCAATCTCTGTCGCTGTCCCGGGCAGGGCGGGCCAGTACGCCTGCGTGGGGGGACCACGGGCGGTGCAGTCCTGCATATAGCCGCTGGAGGGCGAAAGAGGCCGCAGCGCGACAAGGCAGCCGCGGATCGTGCTGCCGAGCCGTTAGAGTTGAGATTTTTGTTGGAATCATTTCTTGGCAGAACTTGCCTGTTGTCTAGTAGGAAGCCAAAGTTTAGGGCTGGAGAGGACTTCAGGGATGATCTGCTTTTGGTTGTACTGAGCTCCATCCCCTGCCCTTTTTTTAGTTTTAAATTCTGAGACAGGGTCTCGCTAATTTGCTAAATAATTACCCAGTCTGGACTTCCTTAACTTGCGATGCTCCTGTCTCAGCCTCCCGAGGGTGAGACTGCAGCCGCGCGCCTCCGCGCGGAGCCTTTAGTTCCCTTAGGTCCTCTTGTTGACCTGCCAGGCAGTGCTCCAGCCACACTGTACCTCCTCTTCCCGCCGCACCTCGCCTTCTAGACCGAGCTTCCCCAGGGGCCCAGGTCCGCACTCTTCCTCCCCATCCCGCCCCGTCCCTCTGTCCCCAGCTTCTCGCCTTCCCGTGAAGTGGGTCAGCGACACCTCGCGTCCTGACCCGATTACCGGCTGTCATTCACAGCTCCCGAAGCACGAGTATTTTTATTCTGTCCTGGAAGAAATGAAGTCGCTGCGTCCCCAGAGCCGGGGTCCCGTGGCTCAGGGCGGGCCTGGGCTCTGCGCCCCGGTCCCCGGGCTGGAATGGGCGTGGAGGGCGCGGTAAGGGGGCTGGCTGGGCCGGGCGCTGGGCCTCGAGCGGGAGCAGAACGTCAGAACCGCACAGGCTTCGAGCAGCAGCTCAGTGGCGAGGCGTTTGGGGCGGTGGCCGGACCCCTGGCCCAGGTCCTTCCGCGGCGCCCACTCTCCCGGGGAGGGGGAGGTGAGGCGGAGCCGGGAGGCGGGGCTGGGATGGGGTGGAGCCCTGGCTCCGCCCCCGCCAGCGGCCCCGCCCCCAGTACCGTCCTCGGGACCCGCCGCGCCCGCCCCGCCTAGCGTCCTGCTCCGCCCGGCTTCGCCCGCGCCAAGTCCCGCGCCACCATGCGGGCCGAACGCTGGCTGCTGGCACTGGTACTCTGGGCTGCGGCGCGCGCACAGAGCCCCGTGAGCCCCGCAGCAGGTAGGACAGGTTCCGAGGTGGTCGGCGGTGGCGATGCCAGCGAGCGCCCGGGTCACGGAGCTATGGGCGAGTGGACGGGACTGGCTTCCCAGGCGCGCCGGCTTCTGCTCCCTCCCGCGGCCCCGGGGACCCTACGGTGGGGCTCCTGCAGGCGCTCGCTCTGGCCTCAGAGGGGGCCCGGGTCCCTCCTGGCCAAACTCCCGCCCGCGTTCCGCCCTCCCTCCCTGGGGGAATCCAGGCGGGTCTGAGCCGGGTCTGGCCGGGGCGGGGTGGGGGGTCCGGGATGGCTGGGGGTTCCCCCCTCCCTGGTGAGACTCGGGCCGAGGCTGCTTTCTCGCGTCTTTGCGACTTGCTCTTTCCATCCCTCAGCCCCAGGGTCCCTCCGGGTCACCGCTCTGTCCTGCCCTGGTGGACCCAGCCCCCCAGGGCTCTGCTTCAGTAGCGGCTCCAGACGTGGGCACTGTAGCGCGCGCGAGTGGCCCGGGCGCCCAGACCCCGGGACTCGCCCGAGAGAGCCCCTTCCCGCGTGGGCACTGCTCGCCCTCCCAGGGGAGCTTCCGTGCTGGGCCCCCGCCTCGGGCGGGAGGGGCCGGTGCGGTGCGGCCTGTGAGCCAAGCACCCCGACAGCAGGCTCCTCGGAAATTCGGGGAGTTGGTCCCTGTGCGAAAGGGGGGGGGGCAGAGACTTGGGCATGTGCTTTCCAAATCTTATTTTGTTGCAGGGCATAGTAGCTCACGCCTGTAATCCAGCACTCAGGGCTGAGGCAAGAGGATTGCTGCGTGTTCTGGGCCAGCTTGGGCTGCATAGTGAGTTCAAGACCAATCTGAATGACTTAGCGAGACCCTGTCTCAAAAAAAAAAAAAAAAAAAAAAAAAG
>PVIC010046694.1:0-14151 GCA_004025085.1 Thryonomys swinderianus
AAAAAAAAAAAGAATAGAAGGTAAATAAAGAAATAGTTCATTAATCCATCGTGTGAAACCATTTGCTCTGAATATGCAATCTCCCTTTCCTCTGTAGCTTTTCCTCCCCTCCACCGCT
Source organism: Thryonomys swinderianus (assembly GCA_004025085.1). Lineage (NCBI taxonomy): Eukaryota > Metazoa > Chordata > Mammalia > Rodentia > Thryonomyidae > Thryonomys > Thryonomys swinderianus. The sequence continues at coordinate 119 of PVIC010046694.1, forward strand.
GTATGTTCTATGCTTTTGGTGTGAGTCTTGGGGTTTTCCACCCCTCTCGCTCTGGAACCGTGTACTCACCTAGATACTCAGTGGAGGTGGGAAAGTTTGAACCCACTGGCCCCTGAGCTGGGGCAGAAGGCAGAGAGTGAGCCCCAAGCCCCAGCGGCCATGCTGAGAGACAGACCGGTGGGGTTCGGTGGAAAGGATATGATAATGCAGGAGATGTCGCGATGACAGAGCCCCAGGGCCCAGAACACATGTGAGTCCAGCCCCTTTCCACTGTCTGGAGCTGAGCAGAGACCTGTGCTCAGCACTGCCTTGGCTCCCCTTTCTCTGCTGGGCCCATAAATCGTGGGGGTAGCTAAAATGTACTTCAATAGGCAGCTGGTTCCTTCTTCAGGGCCATGGAATGTTATTCGCCCATACGTTCCCCTTAAATGAGACATTTGTGATGATATTGGTGCCCCCAAAACATCAAAGCTCTTAGCCTGGACCTTAATCCCTGTGGCTTCCAGGTATTTCTCCCCAGCCAGCCTGCCCTGCTCACTCACTCTGTACCCCTGTCACAGCCTGTTCTACCTCTACAGTGCCTCCATCAAGAAAGACTAACCTGGCTGGGCATGGTGGTGTACACCTGTAATCCCAGTACTTAGGGGAAGGGGAGGCTGAGGCAGGAGAGTCCCAAGTTCAAGCTCAGCCTGGGCAACATAGTGACTTGTCGAGGCCCTGCTTCAAAACTGAAAAGCTGGGGCTACAGCTCATTGTGAAGGCCCTGGGCCCGATCTTCAGCACTGTATCTGAATATGTGCTCTGTTCCCTTCACCCATGAGTCTTTGGAAGATGCCTGGTCTCTGCAGTCTAGGTCCTGGACCACCCTGCCCAGAGGCAGCTGGCACAGTCAGGGATTAAGGCACCCGTACTGTACACATAAATGGCCATAGGGTGGGAGCATAAGCGGCTCCATGTAGGAACGCAGCAGAAGCCCCGGCCCTCAGCGGCCGGGCAGCCTGTGAGGCTCTCAGCCTCCCTGACCTGAGTCTCCACACCTGCAGTGGGGATCACCGCACGGGCCACCAGGGGTCCGAGGGAACACAGCAGGGGGACACATGTTTGGCACTTTGCAGGGCGGCAGACACCTGCCGAGCACGGAGGGGCTGCAGGGAGCGGGGTGGGAGGAGTGGTGATGTGCGGCTGGATAGTCAGCAGGGGCCTCGGGGAGGGTTAGAACCCCGTTTTGGGGGGTTTCGCTGAGCTCATCTCACGTTCCGTGTCTGTGCCAATGTCCTTGAAGGATGCAGGGCGGGCACTGTGGTCTTGAGAACAGCAGTGGGCCCCACGAGTGATGAGCTCTGGCCGGGCCCCACCTCAGGCTCCTCCTCCTCCTCCTTCCTGTACTCACCCTGCCGGGCCGCTCTCTGGTTCATTCATACACTCGACTTGCTGTCTCTGTCCTCTGCCTTCCGTGAACAGCTGTGGAAGATGTCCCGCTCAAGGGCATAGCTTTGCCTTAAGTCAGCCGGACAACCCCTCCCCTCAAGGGACCCTCAGTCTTGCAGGCGACGGACAGGCAGAGGGGTAGGGGCCTTTCTGTGTGACACACGCGGCTAAGGCATCTGTTACCAGGCTCAGGATGTCACACAGAGCAGCACGGCCCTGGTCTCGGCCGGCCAGGGAGGACTCGCTGCGGGGAGTGAAGCGTGGAGACCCGAGGGCCAGAAGGTGGAAGGGGAAGGGGTCAGAGGCCTGTTACAGATTCTGAGGTCACATGACTCCGAGGTTCGCTTGGTGCAGGAGTCCGATTGAAGGTCCCGCTTCCGGGGTGGAAAGCTCAGCGTAGATGAGTGCTGTCTGGGTCAGAAGAGGCTTTGGCCGGCACAGCCGCTCTTCCTGTCTTCTCTTGAGTGACTTCATGCTGCCAGCTTGGCACTGCCGGGGCCTCATGACAGAAAGCTGCTGGCTGCCCTGTGGCGCTGCGAGAGCTGTGCTTCCTGCTTCTCTGTCCCCTCTGCAGGCCGACAGGCAGTACGACGTCCCCCCGCAGCACCGCCTGCCCAAGCAGCCCAAGGACGGCTTCCTGGTGGAGCAGGTGTTCAGCCCCCACCCGTACCCCACGTCCCTCAAGGCCCACATGAAGAGCAACCCCCTGTACACGGACATGCGGCTGACAGAGCTGGCCGAGGTCCGGCGGGGGCAGCCCTCCTGGACGGTGGAGGAGTACGCGCGGAACGCCGGCGACAAGGGCAAGCTGGCAGCCCTGGACCTGCAGGTGAGCGCGCGTCTCTGCCCGCAGGCGCAGGAGCGGTTGGGGAGACTAGGCCAGTCCACTCCCTGCCCTTGGACTCTGGGCCCCTCCGTGCAGTTCTGCGCCTTAGTGAAGCGGAGGGCAAAGGAGATGCTCCACGAGGGGATTGTTGTTTCCCTTAGCTGTCTGTAAACCCTTAGCAGTGGGGGTGCTTGCTTTGTCTGTTTACTTGTTAGCTGTCTGCTTTGCTAACGATACGTTTAAGACCAAGTGCAGATTCTAATCTTTGCTCACGAGACCCGAGCCAAACGGCCTAATGAAACGCAAGCCGCTCTCTCCCTCCCTGTGTAGCACGTGGGATAAGCATATTTGTGGGAGCCAAGCTATGGATTATGTTTCCATTCGGAACAGCCCCAGGTAAGAGCCATCTCCGGAAGATCTGGGAATGCTGCTGCGGCCAGAGGGCAGGCAGGGCTGGGTTGGGGCCACACTTTTATTCTTCGGGTAGCTCCCATTCCGCCCACCTGCATCTGTCTGTGCCTCCACATGGTCAGGAAGGAAGCACCTGTTCTCACCTGTGGGAGGAGGAGGCCAGAGCGCTGAGGGTGCGGGTCCATGCCCAGAATGACACGCACGTGAGGCACAGTCTGGTTGGGGTTGGGGTGGGGAGGCTCCCTGCCGTGGCTGAAGTGCCAGGCAGAGCTCTGTGCAGGGGCAGGGGGTGGGCAGAAAGGACGTGTTCCAGCAGCACTGGGTTCTGGCCCGTGCCTGTGCCACGAGAGCTGGAGAGCTGACTGCAGGGGTGCAATGGGCCATCGCGGCCTCTGCGAGGACCAGAAGAATCTACCCAAAGACCTGGAGAGCGCTGCTAAAGGCTCTGAAATCAACCAGCATGGCACAGTCTTCTTCCCAGGAGTCACCCAGGTCCGGGCACAGTAGCCTGCAAGGAGGGGATTGTCCCCACCGTCTTGTTTACAAATGAGGAAACTGAGGCTCAGTGACTTGCCCGAGGTCAGATAAGTCTAAACTCTCACTGGACCATCCCACAGCCAGTCTTGCGCTCTTCCACTTGTGTCCCCACTACGCTGGGCCATTTTTCTCTCGATAAGGATTATTAGAGCTTTGCTGTTATAAGCAGAGGGTTGCAGTGACACTCGCGTATCTGGGCCCTAAACGGCAGTGGCCGCAGGAACGGGAAGCTCTGTGAGATCCTGGCTCTGTGGCCGCAGCAAGTGACCCCCAAGTCTGACTCCATGTGTGTATGCCCCCACGTGCTGCCCGTCACTTGTCCTCTGGGCCACTGTGACCTGCCGGTGCCCAGCAGGCTGGACAAGGGTTTATCTCCCCGCACGGGTCTCAGGGTGGTTCTGCAGAGCTTGCTGTGTGGGGGTCAGACAGATGTGGGTTTCTAGGCTGCCAGAGAGGACTCCAGGTATAAAAACCTCGGCTGGTGGGATCCCCAGTGTGGCCACAGGGTCCCCTTGAGCCAGTCTGAGGCCTCGAATGAGACCGAGGAACATCATTTAGAGGCTTAGGGGCAGGAAGTTGGGAGATTTTGCCTGTATGTGTTGGATTCTAATGTACAATATTTGTAGGCATAAAGACAATTATTAAAAAAAATAATAAAAATAAGTCCCGGAGCTTTGGGTAACTGTCCATATGATGTGAACGATGAAACATTCAGTCACACAGGCGAGGAAATGGCTTGATGTTTTGAAAGATGTCTGCCTCGAAGCAGAGCCTGATGGAGACAGAGAGGCTTCATACCCTTTGTCTTCAGCCTGTGCCGAGATGCAGGCACAGTCTCGGGTCAGCTGAGCCTCCGGAGCTCCCTGCTGTCCAGATGTGCATTCGCTATTGGTGGTTCCTCTTGCAGAGGCAGGCAAAGGTGTGGCCTGTGTTTATTTCCAGTATCTAGCAGCCTAATTAACCATGAGGGGCTCCACCCGAGCCCCTGAGAACCCTGAGATTACCTCTATGCTATGAGGTGCCATTACAGATCGCAATTACCTAAAAAAACTAATTAAAAATAGTTTATTTCACAGGAGGGATCCTAACCTATAATAAAGTGTCGATAGCCAGGAGAGGAAGTTGATTCCTTCTGTGTGAGGTGGAGGGAACCGGGCACAACATCTGATGTTTCCTGCACACACCGTGTGCCATTTCAGCCAGTTCTGGGGCTGGGAAGAAAGCAGGGTCCTTCTCCCTTTCCACCTTCAGTGTGCCAGGCAGGCAGCACTGTGGGGCCGCACCTCCACTGCGGCCTTGTTACCCAACATGCAGTGAAAACGGTGCAGAACCAGCTCACTGTGGGTTCATCAGGGAGAGCACCCATCCCAGCACCCACAAGGGCAGAGCTCTGTGTGTGCCTGTGTGCATGGCTGTGTCTGTGTGTATGCGCACACGTGTGCACATGCATACTGGGCCGTGGTTGGGCTCAAAGACAAGTGTTTGGACAGGGTCTCACTGAGGGACCTGCTCAGGGTGGCTCAGAGTGAGGCGGGGGACAGTGCAGGTCTCTGTTGAGAGCTCAAGGCCAAGGTGGACGGACCACCACACTGGGAGACCCGTCCTGAGGGAGTCAGTGTCCTGCTTCCTTTACGGCTTCCAGCCACTCCCCACAGCTCGGGAGCAGGGCACCTGGGGATGTCAGCTGGCTCGTGCTCACTGCTCACCTGTCCCCACAACGCAGAGGCACCCACAGTGTGTGAACGTATGGCCCTGGCCGCACACCAATAGGACCTTATTTTTTAATTGAGATTTGTATGTCTTATAATTTTTCATGTCACAATATGTTATTCTTCTTTTGATTGTTTTCAAGTATGTAGAACTAGAAAACCCAGTCTGAAAAGGGGTCTGGAGGAGGGGTCTGCAGCCCACAGTCTGCAGGGAATAGGAGGACAAGGCTGAGGAAGCAGATGGCACACTAAGGGACCCGGGAGGCTAGTCAGGATGGCCCTGTGCCCACGGTGGAGCTGGGCTCCGGGCCAAAGGGACCAGCACAGGCAGAGGCTGCTGCCACTTTGGGTTTGCAGGGTGCCAGCTGTTTGTGGGACCCACAGCTCTGGGAGCCAGGCTGCAGCACAGCAGGTACAGAGCGGAGGGAGTAGACGCTGCTGCCTCTCCGTCCTCCACGGCCCCTCCTGACCGCACATAGGAGGCGGAGGGCAAGGGGAACCCAGAAAGCACCGTAAGGTCCCTCTCCCAGGCAAGGTGCAGGTGGAAAGTTCCTAGCAGGCACTAGTATCAGTGTCCCACCAACAGCATGATACAACTGAGGTTGTTAAAATAGTGAAAGGTTTCATTTTGCTCATCGTGTGTGTATGATTCTTAGCATTCCTGTGTTTATGATTGTTAAATAATTCAAGAGAAATCTTTAAAACGGGTATTTGGTTTATGCTTTGGAGATGCAGGTGACCTCGCTTGGAAGTGTGATGTGCTGTCACTTTATGTGACACTTACAATATTAAATGCTCGCCATAAAATGAGACACTGCCTTTCTCCGTGAAAATAGCTTATCACCATCAACGTGGAAAGGGGTTCTTTGGCAATATAGGTTAAACGTGTATTTCTCCCACAGACAGGTCATTATTCTCAGGGAGCCCAGAGGACAGACATCCTGGGCCTGTCTCTTCTGGGCTGCACACGGTCCACAATGGTCGCCAAGGCACCCTGCGCTAGGGACCCTCAGCCGTGGGTCTGTAGACATGGACTTTGAGCCTGACCTGCTCAACAAAGTTTCAAAGCTGAAATATTTTACATTTTGTTTGAGCTGATCATCTGGGAGGTGACTTGAGTTTCGGCAGAAGCTTTTCTGAGAAACAAGAACTGACTTGGAGCCCGAGGACAGCGTGCTTCCAGCAGGTCTATTCCGGGAGGCTATTGGCAAGGAGTGTTTTGCAATGACTCCCTTTCAACTTGGCAGCAGGGCTGGCCCACCCTCGGTTGCCTGCCCTTGAAGCTTAGAGTCTTGTTTGTCCCAGCCCTGTTTTGCTTGCTTTTAGAAGGGAGACCGCTGGGCTTTCCTGTATCAAAGTCACTGTCATGGCACTTTTAGTAAAAGGAGGATCCAGGGTAGTCCATGGTGTGCAGCTGAGTCACTGGTGGCCATGGAGGACACAGGGCCGCCAGGGCTACACCAGACATAGTCCCTGCCAGCTCCCAGCTGCAAACAGCTCTTGAGTGCTTCAGGAGTGACGACTGTCACAATGCCTTTGACCTGGTTTCAGGTACTCACCATATTTCTAACATCTCTTTGCTTTTAGACACAAGAATCTTTAAATCCAAATAACTTAGAGTATTGGATGGAAGACATTTATACTCCAGGCTATGATTCACTACTGAAACGGAAAGAAGCTGAATTCAGACGAGCCAAGGTCTGCAAGATAGCTGCTCTGATTGCGGCCGCTACATGCACCGTCATCCTCGTCATTGTTGTGCCCATCTGCACAATGAAGTCGTGAGCCTAGGGCGGCATTGTGTGCAGCTTACTGCGACCAGAGTCTTCCTCTGTGTTTCAAAAGCTTGCAGCGATGTGGCCACAGTTTACACAAAGTTGAAATCATGGAAGTTTTCTGCAAATGCTAAAGGTGGTCTTCAGAACGTATATATTCTATAGAGACATCTACCTGCCTATTAGCTTTGACTTACACTATCGATGCATTTTTAGAAGTGCAATATCTTTTCCTACCAGAAGAATGTAATATCAGTAAATCCAAATTGAGTATTCTGAGCAAAAAAAGGGGAAGATTAATCGGATTCTTCCTATTTTGATGTTTTGTGGTGGGGTATAAATTATACAGAGGGTATTTAATACATGTCTCCTTGGGAAAGCTAGGGGAGATAGGGCGATGAGAAAACAAGGGGGGGGGGGCTGTTTTCCATACTGCTCTGCGGCTCTGCTGATGGAGAAACAGGGTGTGTGTCCCTCAAGGATCTGACTTCTTGCTGACTCTTCTCAAGGGCTGCTGACTTCGTGCTCGCCTTTCCTTCCTCACCACTGCGGAGAGTACCTGCCTCATTGTGAGCTTCTTGGGAACAGGCTGGACGTTCCATCTTGTGCCCACAGGAGGAAGGAATGAGATCATCTAGCCAAGCATGGCCCAAAATGTGTTCCTTTTATGTAAAAGGCCAGGGTATTTGGGCCCGGAGACCTTCTGGTCCCCAGCCTATGATGTGCAGGAGCTGCTTGCTGCTGGTGTAAGATCCATATTCAGAAGTCACGGCCACCTCCAAGGATGGCCCTTCTTGTTTTGGCGTGTGGCCTCACTCGACTCTTTCACTGGTACCAGATGCTGTACTCTGAAGAGTGTGGAACTTGTGCCTTGAAGAGCAGAGACAATGGCAAAATGTCAACAATATAGTAATGGTTTTCAGGCACCACTGGTGTCAGCCATTCCTAATGGCTTTAAAAGGATGTTGAAAGCATATTGAACAATATGATACTGGCACTGAGGTCTTCTCAACTACCCAATACTTACACCACAGTTTGGAAAACTTGTCAGCAGTGCAAAAAATAACATCTATTTAACTATTTATCCAGCTACACGTCTATCTGGATACCTAATTTTCATTTATGTCTTCTCTGTTAAGTAACTGGAGAACAAAGTTTTCCTAGTGTGCAGGAAGCTGCTGTAATTCCATCCAGGGGTGATCTGGCTTCTTCCTGCAGAATAGTGCTCAGACAGTAAGAACTGGATAGAAGGAATCCTTATCAACATCTGCATCTCTTGTCTTGTTACATGCCAAGGAAAAGACGACTGACAGAAACTAGCCACTTTAACTTCTTCTGATAACCAAGTAGGATATACATTAATTTCTACCAGATCATCATTCTGGATGGAATGATAAATTCCTGCAGGTAGGATTTGGGAAGCCTCTCAATTTTTAAAGCAATAGGAGTCCAGTAATCATCTCAGCCCATCCCAAACAGTGCTTAGCTTCCATTTTTAAGGGATAGTCAGTGCGTTTTTTGATGTTAACCAACAAAAGATGGACACTGTCACCTGTAGAGATCTTCATGTTATCTGTTTGTATTTTCAGGTTTATGTGTGGACTTCCAATTAGGTAACTGAAGCTTAAGTCTAAATGTGGAGGATTTATGACCAAAAATGGCAAATATACCTATATATTGTTGTCTCTTACCAGAATTTTTGACTTTTGGTGCTCTCTTTTAGATTGGGCACATTAAATAAGGTTGTTTCTTTCACTCCAAAGAGGGTACTAGTTGACACCCTTGGGAGTTGCTCTCCCCTGGCAACCAGTGGGACAGCACCACATTCTGATCCTGCCACTTTGCTCTTTATCACAGCTGTCAGAGCATCAGAGATAACAGTTCCCAACTTCTTGGTCTGCAATTTGCAGGACAGTGGAGATGTGCTCCTCCCTGGGACAAGGAAAATCTTAGCAGATTCCAGCCTGACTCCTCCACCTGGCAGGTGAGATCTCGGGGGCTAGACCAAACTACTTTGTCACTGCCCATGGGTGAACCTGTTCCTACTGGGCCCTATCTGGCTCACACACCTAGTCACCTAGGGGATGAGGAGGAGAAGGCCCTTCTCAAGGGTGCAGCTAAAAGGGGGCTGTAGAATTTTCCTCTGTCCTTTCATGTCTTAGGAGGTATCCAGAGAAATGTAGTCTTGCTCTAAGTACAGTATAATTGTAATATTCAGCTCACCCTTCTTGTTACCAAATGAAATAATCACGCCTGGTAGTGCCCAGGAAAGCAGGCAACAGGATCAAAGTTATGGTGGACACCGAGGCTAGTGTTGAAAGATAGACCTTTGCCGTTCTTAAGGCTCGTGGGTGCTTGGGGTCTGGGGATCTATAGGAGGCGAAATTCAAAGTTTTATCCTTTCTTCCTTGACCTAAGCTTGCCCTACCTTCTTACCCTGGTCTCCAGACCCCTTCTGCTCCTCCATGCCTCAGTTTGCAGAGTGGAGCAAGACAGAGTCTGGTCAAGAAGGAAGCAGCTGTCCATTTCTCTGACAGCTTTGACCCATCCCTCATCAAGGCTCCAGTGAGCTCTCAGGTGGCAGAGGTCAGCCTACCTTCTGTACCAGGGCCATCTTCCACCACACTCTGTGGCACTGTCACATAAAGTACAGTTTCTTCTGCTCAAGACTTGTTCTCCACATGATCAAAATTCATATCACTTTCCTTCCAGTTTAAAAAATAAACAATCAAATGGTATTATGAAAGGATTATTTTGAAATCAAATGTCCTTAGCCAATGATTAAATTCAGAATGATCTTCTTTCCTAGTCTGAATTTGTTTTGAATACAGCTTTGCAGAAAAGCCAAAAAGAAAGAACATTTCCCTGCTCACAGATTTCAGACATTTCATGCCAGAACTCCCTTGTTTAAGCTGGAAATACATTGAAGTTGACCATGCTTATGTCACCCATTGCTCTCTGGTCATCAGTATTTGGGGCCTGTGGCTCAGTGACTGGTATCTGCAAGGCTAGTTCAGTCCATGTGTTAAATCACTGTTCTGAACCTCTGTGCCACAGTTTGATACCCTTACTGGAATCAAGGCCGTGTGTTTTTTGTTTACAGTGACACCTCATTTGTTTGTTTTTAAATAAAAAAAACCTTCTGCCAACAATAAAAGATTCTATTAAGCGATATAATATTTTGTGAATGTTGAAATTCAACGTGCTTCATATTATAACCAACCTGCAAGAATATTGTGATCAATTGTGTGAATACCAAATCACTATATACTGTATATTGTACCACAGAAATTTAAAGATACAAGAGGTTGTTCGTATACTTGGGGAAAAGGGTATTAGCTATTTATTCAATAACAATGAGAAATGCAACAAACTTCCTTATTTATGCCTTATGAACAAAAGAGTGTGAAATACAAGGTGATGTTTTATGTGCAAGACTCTAGGAGATGGGCACTGTGAGGGCAGGGACCTTGTCTTTTCTGCGTCTGTTCTGTACAGTCCTCGGCACACTCTTGGTGCTTGACACATGTTATATAATACCAATAACTAAGCACATTTTTAGATCTTTTTTCAAATGGCTTGTGTAAAATTTGGTTAATGTACAATGGTTGGTTTGAAGCTATCATGTAAAATCTGCCTCTCCAAATATAATCAAAAATAAACTGGAAACTATAAAATATCCTGCAGTGAGATCTTATTCTATGCACAGATTGTGAGTGTTCAGCTTTATACATACAATGAGTGTCCAGCTTGATGTTTTTACACAAATTGAACATTTCCATGGAATAAACATGCAGAACAAAACCAGAACATCCAAGCACCCCATCCAGCCCCTCCAGTTAAACAAAGAAAAAACACCTTCCTGTTCTTTAAAAAGACAGTTTAGCTTAGCTGTTTCTGAGCTTTCTGTAAATTTACGTAGGCAGCACATATTCCGTTGTCTTTTTTTTTTTTTTGAGGCAGGGTCTCGCTTTGTAGTTCAGGCTGGCCCTGAGCTCACTATGGTGCCCAGGCAAGCCTTGAACTCAGCAATCCTCCTGCCTCTGCCTCCCGAGTGCTGGATGACAGGGGTGAGCCACCATGCCCGGCACTGTGGTATGTGGTGTTGATTGCTGGTGGGCATGAGGCACCACGCCCAGCATTGTATGTGGTTACTGGGATTGAACTCAGGACCTTGTGCTTGCGAGGCAGGCGCTGGAACCACTGAGCTAATCTCTGGTCCCTTCTGTTGTCTTTTTGTTGAGTCTTTCATCACTCAATTTGATGCTGGCAAGAGATGCTCAGGTTGTGATCCTGTCACTCCTACTTCTGTCAATCCTTGGGATTGTGTTGTGACTGACTGATGCATTTTGTCATTGAGTGGGCATTAGGTGGGGCCTACATTAGGGCTCTGTGTGTTCTGGTCAGTGTCCTTTGTAACTCATATCTCAAGAGTAAGCCTGTTGCATCACGAGACACACTAACGAATGCTCTGGTTTCATGGATTCAGCTGGAATTTATTCCATGTAGTTCTCCCCAGCTACACTCTCATCTGGGTAGGCACGAAGCTTCTTTTCTCTAATTGCTATTGTCTTTCATTTTAGCCATTCTGCTGATTGGGTAGTGTGATTTCATTGTGCTTTAAATTAGTATTTCTCTGATGACTCAGAGATTTCCTACCTTTTTCTATGTTTACTGGCAGTTTGAATGCCCTATTTTGTGAAATGCTTGTTTGTGTTTGTATGCAGTTTTCTAACGGGTTGTATGTATTTTCCTTATATATTATAGAAATGAATTATTTGTCTGATGTATTACAAATGTTATTTTCCCATTGAGTGAACTGCATTTTTTACTCTATTGATATCTTTTTTTATTTTTAGACAGCATCTTGCTTTGTAGTTCAGGCTGGCCCTGAGCTCACTGTGTGGCCCAGACAAATCTCGAACTCACCAATCCTCCTCCTTGCCTCCCAAGTATTGGGATTACAGGCGTGAGCCACCATGCTGGCATTGTGGCGTGTGGTACTGATAGCTGGTGGATGTGAGTCACTACACCTAGTATTGTTGTATGTGGTTATCAGGGATCAAACTCAGGACCTTGCACTTGCTAGGCAGGCACCAGAACCACTGAGCTAAGTCTCTGGCCTGATGATATCTTTTTGATAAATGGAAGTTCTTGATTTTAATATAGAAATTCATTACTTTTCCCATTGTGATTGGCAATTTAGTCCTGCTTAAGAAATCTTTACCCGACCTTTAAGAAAAGCTATGAAGATGCTCCACTGGTAATAAATGCTTCCTCTAGAAACTCTGTGTTACTTTTTGTAGATCTGTATTCCTGCCAGAATTCATATCTGTAATTGATGTGCAGCAGAAGGTACAGATGTTTGTTTCTCATTTGATATTCATCAATGGGCGCCATTTATTAGGTTTTGGACTCTATTCTCTCCAGTGGTTCAGTCTTTTCCTTTGACCAAGCACAGCCTTGGTATAATCTCCTCCCAGAGGCAATCAGGTGTGCTCACCTCGGAAGCAGTGGGTGGAGCTGATGAAGGAAGTCACCTAAGCACCTTCCTTACAGGTGAAATCAGCGTGGAGGAGGTGGATGGAGGAGAGAGAAAATGTCGGCTTTTTTTATCCCTTCTACCATTTACAAATGTCACCGGCTTCTCTGCTTGAGTCATTAAGGAAAAGTAATTACTTTAAGCATGAGTCACAGCACACTGCAAAAAGCAATTAATATCTTGACATCTAAACACAGAAAGAAATCTCTGACAAGATCTTGGAGAATGTCAGGGTAACTATCCAGCAGTGGGCATAAGAATGCTTTTTAGTTTTGTAATAAAATATTTATCCAGACTCAAGGATTTAAAGTTTGCATTTAGCTGGACTGGATCTAGATTGAATGTTAAGTGCTCTGAAACAAGTGAATTAAGAAATAATGTGGAAGTTATCTTGTAGGGAAAAATATTCTTGTCCTCCCAAAGAGGACAAATCAATATGCAATATGCTATGGTGAAACATTTTAATCTATCATTAATTTAGCTCCCCCAAGTACTAGCAAAAGCCAATACTTGGTTAAGTTACTTCACATTCTCGAATGTACTTTTTAAAAAACGTATACACCATCTCCTAGGGCTTTAGATGTCAGGCTTTAGTAGCTCCTGCTGGCTTTCTCCATTGTGAGCCTGAGTAATTGAGCTTTTTCCATACATGGAGGTAGTCTATATTTTCATCAGTCTTTCTGAAGGAAAGGAAAGGGGCAAGGTCCACATGACTTCACAGAGAAGTGCTACTCTATCGTGTGAAAAACAAGGTGGAATCTGAGAACAGCAAGATGGTATCCGAGTTTCTGGCATTTTTACCATTTCAATGAGCCTCTTGTCCACACTATCTCCTGGCCATCCTAAAACTGGCTTTGGCTCATAGCAGTTTATGAAAATTCCTGCAGGATTCATTAAATCTTGCACATAAAATTATTGTTAGGAATCAGCAGTGCAAGTGTGGTTAATTGCAAATACTGTGTCCTTTCATTTGTCAAGGAAAACACTTAATAAATTATGCCTAATAAGTCACTGAGTAATAGAAGAAATGTACATGGTATTTTCCTGCTGGTTACTTCCAGCCATGTTGTACATTTTAATGATTCTTGCCCAATTTCAGAAGTCCCAAGGAGGTAGCCTCTCCTAACTCATTTTCTCTGGACCAAGGCTGTTTGATCTAGATGTCTCAACCTGGCTAAATTAGCATTTTGTTGCTTTCTTGTTAAAGTTCACTGTTACCATTGGTGATGTACAAGTGACCTACATACTTCTTTTCTCTTTCTTGTTTTTCTTTTTCATTGTTTTGAGAGGGTACTTGGGACCTAGCACTTGTGAGGCAGGCACTGGAACCACTGAACTAAATTCCTGGCCATATACTTCTTTTCTTTTTTTTTAAAATGAATTATTTATTGGTACAATTTATATACATCTCACAATCACATATAACATTGGGGAATTTGTGCCAGTATATGACACAAGTTAATTCTCATTTTTACCCATATCCCCAGCAGGGGTATAGCAGGGTCAAATGGGACCCGTAGTCCTAGTTTTCCGAGAAATCTCCACACAGATCTCCACAATGGTTGCACAAGTCTGCAATCCCACCAACAGTGGAGAAGGGTTCCCGTCTCCCCACAGCCACGCCAGCATTTATCGTTGGTTGACTTTGTGATCGCAGCCATTCTTTGTGGAGTGAGGTGGAATCTCAATGTTGTTTTCATTTGCATCTCTCAAATGACCAGAGATGTTGAGCATTTCTTCATATGTTTCTTGGCTGCTTTGATTTCTGCCTCTGAGAAGTGTCTGTTCATTTCAGTTGCCCATTT
>PVIC010046695.1:0-14140 GCA_004025085.1 Thryonomys swinderianus
AAAAGTAGGATTTCTGAATTTTATGATAGTTCTATTTTAAATTTTATTTCCCATAGTTTCTCTACTAACTTATATTCTTACTAAGTATACAAAGGTTTCCTTTTGTTTACATCTTTATTAACCCTTATCGTTTTACTTATTTTTGGATTTAGCCACCCTAATAGACATAAAATGATTATGTTTCCAGATTTGGTGGCTCATACCTGTAATCCCAGTACTCAGGAGGCAGAGGCAGGAGGATTGCCATGAGTTTGAGTCTAGCTTGGGCTACACAGTGAGTTCAGGGCCAATCTGAACTATAAGTCGAGACCAAGAATTGTATGAGTTTCTTATATTTTTTTATATTAACCAAATTAGTTATATAGCTTGCAAATATTTTTTTTCAACTCTGTAAGATACTTTTTCTTTTAAAGTATTTCTTTGCTGTGTAGAAGCTTTTTAGTGTGGTGCAGCTCCATTTGTTTTTGTTATAAGTTTCTTATCCAAAGAAATCTTTGTCGAAAGTAGTATTAAGAAAGTTTTTAACCTACATTTTTATCAAAGAGTTTTGTAGTTTCAGGTCTGACATTTAAGTCTTTAATGCATTGTAAGTTGATTTGGGTACATGATAGATGGTGAGGGTTCTGTTTCATTCTTTAATATATCTAATTAAGGACGATTTATTGAACTCCTTCCTTTTCCACATGCTATACACTCCATCCACTTATAAAATTTATTCAATGAATGAATTGATTTCTGTGATTTCTGTTCTATTCCATTAATCTATGTGTTTTTATACCAACTACATACAAATCTGGAAAAGTTGAGTGATTCCTAAAATTCCAATCAGCATACACTGTGTTGTTTACCAATTTTGTTCACAATGGGAGGATGATTGAACTTTGGTTTCTGTAAAGCAGCCTGTGAAACAACCCTGAGACAAGTCAGTGGCGATTAGAAAAATCATTAGCAATTCTTTCTTTTTAATTGTGTTCATTATGACGGTGCCATCTAAATATGAAATTACCCATAAAAGTGACATTAAGACTCTATGCTCACAATTTGGAATGTGTGCTCTAAAGATTTTTTTTTTTTTGCTTTTTGGAGACAGGGTCTCACTTCGTAGTTCAGGCTGGCCCTGAGCTCACTATGGTCTAATGATTTTTTTGTACAGCTCTTGTGTTTACTGTTTATCACCACGTAAATTTGGATTTTAAGTTGTAACATAGATAACAATCATATAATTGCTTGCATAGTAGTCTTAGTGAATGAATCTACCATTGTTTTAACAGTCAAATGAAAGTTATCTTTTTTTTTCTTTCTTTTTTTTTTTTTTTTTTTTGAGACAGGGTCTTGCTTTGTACTTCAGGCTGGCCCTGAGCTCACTATGGAGCCCAGGCAAGCCGCCGCGAACTCAGCAATCCTCCTGTCTCTGCCTCCCGAGTGCTGGGATGACAGGCGTGAGCCACCATGCCCGGCACTGTGGTATGTGGTATTGATTGCTGGTGGGTATGAGTCTCCATGCCCAGCATTATATGTGGTTTCCGGGGATCGAACTCAGGACCTTGCACTTGCGAGGCAGGCGCCGGAACCACTGAGCTAACCCTCTGGCCCAGATGAAAGTTATCTTATCTGTTCTTGCCCCTTGATTTTACTGCACTTCCTTAATCTTTTTCATTGAATATTCCTTGCTAAGCACTATTTCTTGCTAAGCACCACAGTATGTATTGTCTATAAATAAAATTCTTAGTTTTTATCTTATCATATTACTTTGTGGGAAGTAAAAAAGTCTGTGATCAATATACAGTGATGATAATACAAATATATACAGGATCCTGAGTTTACCTAGAAAGCTACCATACGGTTATTCAACTCATTTATATTACTTCAAGGCAAGAACTATGATTCTTGGCAAGACTTTGGGGTTGTTCAACTAGAAAAGTAATGTGTAGAATGTTTTTCTGAAAAGGAAAAGCAAAAGAAATATAGTAAAACTTAGGGGAAAAAAAGTGTTTTTTTAAGACCCATAAATAATTAGAGGCACTTCACCTTTTACCTATTACACTACCACAGACACTCAAGCACTATCTCTATTCCATTTAACACATTATATTTGTTATTACAGACTAAAGGTTTATGTTCCTCCACACCCCACATTAGTATGTTGAAACCCTAACCCCCAAAGTAATGGTATTTAGACTTGAAAGCTTAGGGAGGTGAATGGGTAGAATAGTCATGAGTGGGACTCGTGTGCTTATAGAAGAGAGTTCTGAGCAGTCCCTAATTCCTTCTGCCATGCAAGGAATCACTAGCCAGCTGTCTCTGAACCTCCTCAGAAGCTGTGTCTGCCAGCTTGGATCTTAGACTTACTAGTCTAGAATTGTTGAAAAATAAGTGTTGGCAATTCAAGCCATGAAGTCTTACTGTCTTTGTGTTTTAGCAAGTTGAAAAAAAATACTGATTATGAGTCTACAATATTAAGATGCAAATTTAAACTATAGTCAAGATAAGTTAGAAATGGACTCTACTTGTGATTAATCATTTTTCAAAAAATTCTTACACCATAAGAAGATAAAATGGAAGATTATTTTATTATAGTTTTATTGATAATTGTATCCTTTTATTTCTATTTGAAGGATCTTGTCTTTTTATCCTAATTTTATAAAAGAGGAAGGGGGTCTAGAGTGATTTTTGGCTTATTTAAGTTTACTCATTAGTGATCAACCTGAGACCCCATCGTGAATCTCTTGAGCTTCTGTTCTTTGTTTTCTCCAGAGAGTGTTCCACTCCTAAAAGCCATGTTGTGCCACATTAAATGGCATTTTCTTAAATATCACATTATTTGAATGGTTGCATGTTTCATGACCTTAGAAACAAAAGATAAAAACATATAGCATTGGGCCAGAGAGTTAGCTCAGTGGTTCCAGTGCATGCCTCGCAAGCACAAGGTCCTGAGTTCAATCCTGGTAACCACATACAATGCTGGGCGTGGTGACTCACGCCCACCAGCAATCAACCAGCAATCAGCACCACATACCACAGTGCCGGGCATCGTGTCTCACGCCTATAATCCCAGCACTCGGGAGGCAGCGACAGGAGGATTGCTGAGTTCAAGGCTTGCCTGGGCTACATAGTGAGCTCAGAGTTAGCCTGAACTACAAAGCGAGACCCTGTCTCAAAAAAAAAAAAAAAAAAAAAAAAAAACAACCATATAGCATTTCCCCAGTTCCTGTCACTCCCATAATTCCTAGCTAGACCATTCAATAGCAACAGCACTTCAATGAATACTTAAATACATACAAGACAATCTGCTAAATTTATTACATGCATTACCTCTTTTAAGGGATTCATGGTTAAGCAAATTGAAGCATGAATTTAAGGCACATCATCATTTTATTAAAAAGGAAACAGGTTCAGAACATTTAAGAGATTTATTCAAGATGATATAACAAGGAAATAGGGGAACTAAGATAGACAGTCCTGACTCCAGTGCTTATGTTTCACTTAACCATATCATCCTAGTAATATTTTTCCAAGCAAGAAACAATTTTTCTCAGTGATTATAGAAATGAATGGACTTTCTGTGCATTAATATTGGATAGCAAATTTCAATGACTTTAATTTCATGAATTAAAGCTATTTTGTATAAAGACAAAAGGGTGATTTTAATAGTAAAAATTACCTTTATTCTACATTCTGAGCTTTTCTCTCTTTTTTCTTTTACTTTTTAGATGTTTTCAGTTTGAAGTGTACCAAAATGTTTCTCATGTCATCTCTGTCTCAACTCTGGAAAGTATCCTAATATATCTTGCACATTAATAGCACCAGCCCTTCCTTTGGCTTGGGGATGAGAAGGGGCTTTATTTTAATAGAATTTGGAAATGGTGTTAGAATCCAAGGTTTCATTACTATAGCAACAGAGAATAATGGAAATGTCAAATACATTTGATGTTGGCATAGTAACAATCAGTTGCTTTACTGAATATGTTTACTCTTCCTATCTGGTCAGTTTTTCAAACTCATCTATATGAATACTCAAAGAGGAAGGGAAAAGTTAACATGATTTAAGAAATAAAGAAGCCTTCAAGAGATGAAGGCAATTTATTTCAATGTCCATTATTTAATAAGAAACTCACAGAGTCCACCAAAAAAAAAAGCTGTAAGCAAAATAGAAATTCTCATTTCCATTCCAGTAAATATCCTTCCTATTTGTAATCAGTGAAGTTGAGGCACAGAGTTTAAGGCATGTCTGTATTGTCATTTCATGACATTTCAAACCATTTTCTCTGAGCTTCTGAAAATAGAGAATTTTGTCATAATAAAATGGAAAACAGTATTTTTAAGCGATAGTACTTGGTGCATGCATTGCAGGCAGTTGTGGTGCTGCTGGACAAAATCAATAAAGCAAACTGTTTTATATTGGTCTTTGTCACTCCCCCTCCCCACTTCTTTCTAGCAACCTTTCCTTGGTGACAAAATACTCTCATAGTAACTCATCAAGACACTACCTACTACACAGCACCTAGTGACTTGGTTTTGTACCTGTCTCTTTTCCTCATATAATTATTTCCACTAGACTAAATCGAGGGAAAGGGGAATCGTGCTCTTTTTCACCATTAAGAATGCAATTAGTAACAGTGTGCAAGGTGTGGTAGGATATAAGAAATATTAATATAATGTATGAGCTTCCACCAAACAATGTGCTCTGTTTTAGTCTCTCTGAGATTCTACAATATGACTAAAACACTGAATTCAAGATTGTTATGGTTCAGCACTAGCTGTCCCTCAAGAGCCCACACACTCATACGCAGGGCTTTTGGATGATTAAATCATGGATCTGCTGGAGTTTATTTACTGCCTGGAAATAGGGTCTGGTTGGAAGAGGCAGGTCACAGGGGCGATGACCTGGAAAGGTGTATCTCCCTCCCAGGCTCCTCCCTTCCAGCTCTGTTCCCTGGCTGCCTTGATGTGATGAGATTTCCTCTGCTCTTCCTCCATTTACCTCTCCCTACCTGAGAGTCAGGGAACTATGGACTAAAAATGTGAGCCAAAATAAGTTGTAAGTGTTGAGTGTTTTGTACTAGCAATGAGGAAAGTGACTAAGACAAATAATGTTTAACTATGTAGCAATGGACTATAGGATAACTACTTTAGGTAAAGTACACTCTACTTAGAAATTAACTTAATGGTATTACATTACTGGTATCTTTAGGTTCATCCAGAAGGTAGTTTTGGGTAATCAAGGAACATTTATTCCACAGAAGCCATATGCTCAATGGTAGATAAGCTTCTTGGTTTTCTAGAACATATTTATGTAATGCAAGCTGTTCCTGGGCTGTAAAAATAATAGTACTACTTCCATAATTTTCCATCTCTTTTATGAAATTATGTTGAAACTGTTCAAAACTTCCACTTCAAGATATCAAGAGCTTATCTCCATCAGGCAACAGTACTGATTCTGGCACAGAACACAGGTCTAGGCATGACTAGTGAATTACCTACTACTTCACAGGGTGTCTATTGTTCCCTCTAAGATATCTGTGTCCCAGATATGTGAATATGTTACCTTGTTTGGCAGAACAGACTATATATTTGATGAAGGATCTTGAGATGGGAAAATTATTCTGGATTCTCTCAGTGAGGTGAGTTTAAGTGTAAAGATGCTTACCATTGTAGAGATCAGTGTGGAGAGTTCCCAAAAAACTAGGATTAGAAGTCCCATTTGACCCTGCTATTTTCCTGCTAGCTATATACATAAAAGAATTCAAAGGTTCATATCACAGTGACAAATGTACACCCTTGTTTATAGCAGCTCAGTTTGTAATAGCTAAATCTTGGAAACAGCCCAAATTCCCACCAATGGGAGAGTGGATAAAATGTTTTTTTTTTTTAATATATAGAATGGAGTGTTACTCACCCATTAAGAATGATAGATTTGAGTCATTTATACTCAAATGTATGTACCTTGAGGATATACTCATAAGTGAAATAAATAGGACACGTGTAAATACCGTATCATTTCTCTAGTATGAGAAACCAAAGAGTAAATTAGCTCCCAAATGTATGATAGGTAATGCGAAATAGGAAGAAAATGTGGAAAAGTAGAGGAAGGAGAAATTTGATGATCAAAAAGGAAACAAAGCTTACGTATATAGGGGTGGGGGAGAGGGAGGGCAAGAGAATGAAAAAAATGAAAATCTAGATGTGTCATGTACTGGTACAGATTCTCAATGTTGAATGTGCTAATAATGTGTATATAAAATGTACCAATAAAATCAATTTTAAAAAGTATAAGGATGCTTAGAAGTAAAAGAGAAAAGAAAAAGTGACTGTCAGAGTGAGCTCAGTGTGAGAAGATTTCAAAGCCATTGCTGGCTTTGAAAGGCAATAAGTAGACCGTAGGGGCAAAGGAGTAGAGTCCAATTGTAGGAGCTGGAAAAAAGTAAGGAAAGTAATTTTGAATGAGTGACTCTCATTTCTGGCCTCCAGAAATATTAGATCATGTTGTGTCATAAGATAATCACTTCGTATTGTTAAAGCAACTGTAGGAAATGAATGCAACTTGCCACCCCTACATCTGGAAACTGAGCAGGGTATCTGAATGCTTCAGGCTCGGCCCACTTAACTTGGGGTCGTAACCCTTGCCCACCCCTATGGCTGCCTTTAATTTCTAGTGAGCAAAAAAATTCTAGTCATTTTCAAAAGGAATGAAATAAGAATCATGAAAAAACACCAGTTACTTTTTTAAAAATCCGTAAAACAGCAAAGATCAAAAAATTTATAAATAATAATCTACCAACAACAAAATACACGATGAGTTTAAACTAACATAGATGATTGAATACAAATTTTTCTTCTTGAAAATTTTGGGGAATCCACACCCAACATATGCATGTGCACAGAGCAACGTTGATTTTCTGAGATCAGATTTTCAGT
This sequence comes from Thryonomys swinderianus, assembly GCA_004025085.1. Classification (NCBI taxonomy): domain Eukaryota; kingdom Metazoa; phylum Chordata; class Mammalia; order Rodentia; family Thryonomyidae; genus Thryonomys; species Thryonomys swinderianus. Next base: position 6,916 of record PVIC010046695.1, read on the forward strand.
GAATGAACACTGTGCTAGTTTCATTTAGGAGGATCTAGTTTTAGAAACTTCAGGCTAGGGTTTTAGCTCAGTGGTTCCAGCATCTGCCTGGCAAGCACAAGGTCCTGAGTTCGAACCCCAGTACCACATATCAAAATGTCAGACATGGTGGCTCACGCCTGTAATGCCAGCACTCGGGAGGCTGAGGCAGGAAGATTGCTGTGAGTCTGAGGCCAGCCTGGGCTACTGAGTTCAAGGCCAGTCTGAACTACAAAGTGAGAACCTGTCCAAAACAAAAAGATAAAGAAAAGAGAAAGAAGTTTCAGAAACTTTGATAACTCACTTGGTAAAGTACTTGGAGTCACCCCTTATCGATTCAAAAATTAAAGTCTTTAAAATGGACTTTTCCAAACCAAAAGAAAGCTCTTGATGTTGGCACATTTAACAAACAGTATGAAATCAAACTTTGAGAAATAACATGTAATTAGTCTTCCTGCATATCTTAGATAATGAGTTAGAGGTGAACTGCCTATAGTGTTCATAAGATGAGGAACTATGAAGAGAGGTTAAAAGGAAGTAGAAAGGTAGAATACCAAATTTTGATTCTTTAAAGATTATCCTACTCATTATATAGATTGTCGTAAACTGATTCTTTTTCTTGGGATATTTTGGGTTGAACTTTTTTTTTCTTTTTTTTGAGACAGGGTCTCACTTTGTAGTTCAGGCTGGCCCTGAGCTCACTATGTAGCCCAGGCAAGCCTCGAACTCAGCAATCCTCCTGCCTCTGCCTCCCGAGTGCTGGGATGACAGGCGTGAGCCACCACGCCTGGCACTATGGTATGTGGTGCTGATGGCTGGTGGGCGTGAGTCACCATGCCCAGCATTGTATGTGGTTACTGGGTACTGAACTCAGGACCTTGAGCTTGTAAGGCAGGCACTGGAACCACTGAGCTAAATCTCCGGCCTTGGGTTGAATTTTTTTTTAAATTTCTTCTGTAAACATTTAAAAATGTATCTCTAGCTGGATTTTAGTACAGTAACTCCAGCCTCTGCCTCACAAGCACAAAGTCTCAAGTTTGATCCCTGTGCAAAAAACAAAAAAATGTATTTCTTAAAAAAAGAAGGCTGTGTTATTGTAACACCTCACACAATTAACAACAGTTACAACCTAATCTAAGTGTTAGAGTTACCCTATCAGATAAATATAACGTGCTTGTTGTGTGATTCACATGCTGTATGTTCCAAATTTTCAACAGAAAACTGTCAACAGATGTTTTAAAATTTAGATGGGGCCCATTGACTCATGGGAGTGGGAGAATCTCTATAGGTGAGCTAGTTCAAATAATCAAATCTTTGAATCCCATTTTCCTAAAACCACTAATAAATCACTAGCTAAATTTCCCTAATTACTGTTATTAATTCTTCTAATAGGATTTTAAACCTCTTCTTACTTTGATCCCTTACAAAATACTTCCAGTGTTCTGTTTTAAAATGTGACGTGCCTTATTCTGGGTGTGAAAGCTGAGTGGTAACTCTCCCCATAGTGGAATAATCAAGCTATCATCATTATTCTCAACAGTGTATTTCTATTCATATAGACAATTTTATACTTCTATTTATACTGTATGCATATCTTTTGCTTGTGTATTTTGATTGTCACCTTTATTCATTTAACAAAAATTTGCTGAAAGATTATGAATGAATGAAATCCAATATTCTCATGATCTGTATCATAATCTCTGTATAAACCCTAAAATTATTTTAAAATCTACTTCTAAGCCAGATTCCTGCTGGCTTCATGTCTCGATAAGCCTTGATTTATCTACCTGATGGCTGCTTATGCTCTGTTCTGAAATCATTTGTAAAGGTTTTATAGTTAACTAGGAGTACAGTCATTATTCTTTTACAGTAGTCTCTAGATGCAGTTTTTAACTTGTCATTTAACTCAAAATCATTATTTCTTGTCCCTACTGAAAACTGTATCAACAAATGACAATCGACAGGACTGCATATCTCTGAAACAAAACACTGAACTAACCGTGTAACTTTAGCACTTTAAGAATGTTAGAAAGAAGAAGAAATTGTCCATAAATGCAGGCGCCCAAGGAATGCTTCGTAGTTAGTTACCAATGAAGTAACAGCAGCACATTTCTGAGGACAGTTTTTTGAGACAGGGTCTCACTATGTAGCCCAGGCTGGCGTTGAGCTCACAGTGATCCTCCTGCCTCAGCCACAGCCTCCCAAATGTCAAGATTACAGGAGTATGCCACTATAGTTTTTCTCTAACGACTGCTATTAAGAAACACATTACTTGGCATTTTCTGCTGGCTATTTGATTGTACTCATTTTCATTTCTGTATGTGGACTTTGGTTACATCCTCAGGTCTCTTTTTATTTTCATTCTGGGGCAGAGTCCTTCTAAATTGTCCAGTCCGGGCTCAAACCTATATGATCATTGTGCCTCAGCCTCCCAGAGTCCTGGGATTTTAGCCACGTGCCAGAACACCTTAAATAGATTTTAAGACTGTTCCACCCTATCTGTGTTTCAGTTCTCAATATCTTCGCTTACAGAAAAGAATGATCCTGGAGAAATCTCCCTGTTCACTGGGTCCCCTTTGCTATTGCCTGACATCTTCACCTTGAAACCTGATCCCACCTTGCCAAACACTTCCGCAAGCACTTAGTCTGTTTCCTGTTGTTCTCTTGCCAACATCACCTTTACAACTTCTCAGTATTCACAAAGCACTTTCCACTATTAACTAAAATTATTATCACCTGCCCATGCCTTTCATTTAGGATTTTATTCAAGTGGGAGTTTTTGTCTATTTGATTGTCTGTTTGCTTAGGAGAGAAGGCAAAAATGTGTCCAGGCTGTGACACATTCAAATGAATGGGCAAAGTGTTATCTCTCTGGCAGAAACACAGTGTTTTGGATAAGCTCTGAAGGGAAGTGGAAAGAGTGAATAGAGTAGTGAAGATCACTTGACAAGTAAAAGCAAGGTGAAAAAAACACTTCATCAGCGTGGCAGGAGAGGTTCATGGGAGGAATGGTGATGGAAGAGCCAGCCAAGTTGTTGAGAGCATGATTGGTTGTGAGTTGGGCTGACTCATAAAGATCAGTGTCAGAGTTGCAACAGCACAAAGGTTTACAGTAGAGACTATGTAAAAAGAAGGTTTTAACTATTTCTCTAAATATTATTAGATCAGCTTGGTTAGGAAAAGCAGTCAAGATATTCCCTAATTGTAAGAGAATAAGAGCTTTAATTAGCTAGATATATTTTAACCATTAGTATGCAAGTCTAAGTCAAATGCGTTGATTGATTACCTTGTGTAGTTGTTCATATCAAGCAACATGTTGTAGTGGAAACATCACTGGAAATAGGTTAAGACAGATCCAAGTTTGTTGAGATTATATTTTGCAGTGGTGACTATAACAGAATCTCCCAACCTCCCAGGTTCTTCCTCGATGTGACAGTACCATCCCTGCCTTAGAGAAGGAACCTTTATCAAATAAAAAAGGAAAACGAACAAACAAAAACAAACTAAAAACAATCCAGCAACAACAAGACCAAAGCAGCAAAGTGCTACTGAGCCAGTTCCAGACGTGGCCCTTACTTGGTTGGGCAGCTCCCACTTTTCCTTACGAGGCAGCCGCGCTCGAAGAGGCGCGAGCCCAGCACCCCGCACTGTGGAGAGCCGCTAGAGGAGACAAGCTGATCTGGAGAGGGAGGGACACCACGAAGCACTAAGGCAGCAGACAAGCAAGTAAAAAATCAGTCTTGGAAACTCAGTGCTCACCTTCCACCCCATCCAAAGCTTCACAGATCATAAGTAACTGCATGAAAAAGCTTCCATTCCCTGAAGTGGGGGAGAGAGATACTACGTGGATTCCTCTGAGTAATTCAGTGCCTGAAGCTCGTATCTACCTCTGCACGATGTGGACACTGATCCCTGCCTGTCTGCCCTCGTACTTGCTGTGTCATTCAAAAAAGATAAATGGGTGCAAGGGCAGAAGAGGCAAGATATAATTATTGCTTCTCAAAAATGTCTATGTCTACAGTGCTGATTTCTATATACCCCTTAGGTATGTTTTCTTTATTTACATGATCATTTATTCCATTATAAACATGGATATTTGAGATTATGTAATTGTATTTCCTTCATACACTGAGGTGACTTTCAATTCTGGTGAAATCTTTTATTAAACACAGAAATTACCCCATTGTGCTATTCTAATAGTAGTTTTGTAAGCAATTACTAGGGCTTTTCTTTCCAAATATATTTTAAGTTTTATGAAACAATGTGATGAGAATACATCTCTACATTTTTAAATTATCAAAATAATTTTTTGATCATTTGAACAAGTCACAGAATCTTAAAAGATTTATATGACTCACTGCTTTTGATTAAAACAATTGCAGTGAAGAAGTAAAAATTAATTCTACCTCTCAAAATAATAGAAAAGAGAGGAGAAATCCAAATGGCAGTAAAATTATATTGGCTGCTTTTATTTCTACAGAGAAAGCACATTTTAACGTGCAGCCAGCTGATAGACTAAACCTGCAGAATTGATCAATAATGTAGTTCAGTCATTCTCAACTGTAAGACATTCTATGAGGGAAGGACTCCTATTTTAATAATAATTCCTATGAATAATAACCCTATAATGTTGAACAAAGGGTAAATGTGTATTTCTTCTAATAGTAAAATAGAAAACATTGACCAAATAAACTTTCAAAACTGCTATTTGCAGCTATTATATCTTGGAATGAAATGATCTAATCTAATGGAGTTAGTAATCATTTTCATGGAGAGGCAATGTGGTTTCAAAAAGCAGTTTTCTATTCTATTCTAAGCACATATTAACTAGCGGTGCGTCCTTGCGCATGCCTAACTTCAGTTACTTCTCTGTAAAATGGAGATCATAATGGATATGATTAGGGCTCTGAGGGCTAAGTGAGAAATGCATAACGTATCTGTCATTATGTTTTATGTCTCAGAGCATTGATGTCTCTCTTGGAGGTAGGACTGAACCCCTGGTTGCCTGGGGCACCTGTATCAGCCTCTTCACTCTGCAACCACTGTTGTAAGCCTTCTTCCCATTAACTTCTCATGACTCGTGCTGGTCACAGGTAGACTCTCCCTTCTCCAAAGGCTTCAAAAAGTACAGACTCTTTTTGTAAGCTTTCTTATGGTCCATCTTTTCTAGAACACCTTTCCGTGGCTTGGTAAGTAGCAATTACATTCTTGCCACACAGTCCGACTGCTCCCTGATTCACCCTCAGTGCTACCAAAGAACTCACTCTTAGTGATTCAGGCAGTCATTGCTGCTTTCTCCACCCTGCCCAACAGAACCCAACAAACTTCTCTGAATACACTCGGAATTTTAGTGTCTTTTTGCAGTCCTCAAATCTATAGCTGCACATGACTAGGACTCCTACTAACCTATCTCTCCTTACCCTGCACCTTCCAGGAGGCCCAGTCAGTCTCCTGAGAAGTCTATTTTGGGGACTTTACTTCTAAAGTTGCAAATTGCTTGTGAATAATTTTCCACATAATAAGCTCCCTTCTTTGCTATGCTGGTCTCTAAGAAGTCACGTAGTATTTCAAGTCAGAGGTCAGTTCTTTAGCTAAGCTTACAGTGACAGTATACATGGCTAGACAGACATTATTAGGCAGAAAATGCATCTTCTTAGATTTGTACTTCTTGGTATAAAATGTTTCTCCTTAGATTTGTATTTCTAATATGATTAAACAAGCCAGAACAAAAGAAGGATATGTGTGTCTAAATTGTATTCCTTTTAATAAAATACATTTCAGCAAGTAAGCCACACATATTTGCATCTCTAAAAATTAAATCAATAAGTAATCAAACAAAATTCCATTAAGCTATGAAACAGCGGAGCTACAAATCTATGTTGTCTTTAATGAATGCATTTAATCATCAAGAGATAAAGTGTTGTGCTCGCTTCAGCAGCACATATACTAAAAAGAGATAAAGTGTTGAGAGGAAAGGCCAAATGAGCCCTTGGTTTTAAATAGATTTAACTGTGCAAATAATATTTGAATATTTAGCATCTACTATTAAAATAAATTATAAAAACTGCAATTTGCTTTACCAATATATAGAAGAGTAAAACATTATTGCTTTCAGAAATGCTTAAATATTATCATTAAATATTCACTGAACATTCATAAGATGGAATGTACTTTATTATATAATTTGAAGTCACTAGTTTAGAGAAATTCTTGTCTTTATAAAGCTTAGAAAGGAATAAAGAAGCATGTCTAATATTTAAAATTTGGGTTGTTTCATACTATTCTCTATATTTTTAAGCGTCCTAAGTTAAAAAGCCAATAGTTATATTTAAATTCTATATTAAATGATTTAAAATGTTAAAATTAGAGTCAATCATAAAAGCTCACTTTTATATAATTCTATTTTATTGGCCTGACATTATCTAAAGGCTTCTTTACATGTTAGCACACTGAATACTCACGATCCTCTAACAAGCACAGTTCTAGTTTTCAGAGAAAGTAGTTAAGGCACTAAAAGGCTAAACAACATAGTGACAGAGGCCCCTCAAATTCCTACTAAAAAGAACTTAGAATAACAGAGTAACGCTGTAGATGTTACAGTTTCGATCAGGAATGATCCCCACACTCACTGGCGAGCAGAGGCAGGGCTTTGGAAGGTGGCTGGATGTCGGGCTCTGTCGCTGACTGCTGGTTAGGAGATGGGCCCTTAGCAGCGGGTCACTGTGGCTTGACCTGGAGGGTTAGATTTCTCTCTTTGGTTCTCTCTTCTCTCTCTGAGCATGGTGACAAGAGAAGCTTTTCTCTGCCAAAGCCTCCCACCCTGCTGTACTCACGTCACAGTGGTGACAGGGGCTGTCACTTAAGGCCAAATAAACACCACCCCTTGTAAACTGTAGGGTCCAGCATTGTGTCTCCACCACAAGAAAGTGACAAAGACAAATGAATTGCAAAACATAAGTAATTTCACATGGTAAAGTTGGATTTCATACCTCTCAAATAGTCACAGCAATGTAACCATCAAAAATTGTAGCACAGAAAATGCTACTTTAAAGAAAAGTTGTGAGAAAAAAATTTTTCTGATAGGCATTTTCATGTTGAAATACCTAGTATAAGCCATTATGGGCTAATGTATTCACATGAATTAGTTTATATAGCATATTTCTTTAGAATATTGCATATAATAACAAGATAGGGAGTAAAGATTAGC
>PVIC010046696.1:0-12500 GCA_004025085.1 Thryonomys swinderianus
TTTTTTTTTTTTTTTTTTGAGACAGGGTCTCACTGTAGTTCAGGCTGGCTCTGAGCTCACTATGTAGCCCAGGCAAGCCTCGAACTCAGAAATCCTCCTGCCTCTGCCTCCCGAGTGCTGGGATTACAGGCGTGAGCCACCACGCCCGGCACTGTGGTATGTGGTATTGATTGCTGGTGGGCGTGAGTCTCCACACCCAGCATTGTATGTGGTTACTGGGGATCAAACTCAGGACCTTGCGCTTGCGAGGCAGTCGCCGGAACCACTGAGCTAACCGTCCAGCCCTATAAACAACATTTTAAAACAAATTTCAGAAACTGTGCTTGTACATTTATAGAAAATAAATTCAAAATGCAATCAGATATCACATGAAATTGTTAAAGTGCACATTTATGTACCCTTTATGTAAACTGAAATATGTTTAAGAAAATAAAATTTGTTATTTCAAATACTGAAGTTTAAAACGAGTACACTGCGTTTGCTGTATCGGTGTGGTCGTGTGTGGTCTACAGCACCCCGTGTTCTGGGCAGAGACAGAGAGAAATGCTGACCGTCTCTAAACAGCAAGTGAGTCTTTCCAGCATTTTCGCTGAGATGAATGTCGTGAAGCAGCTAAATGGCGACCCGCCCTCCGCCCTGGCCTCAGTCTGTCGGTCTTTCGCGCTTCTTCACGCGGGTTCCAGGGGTCCCAGCGTCTCCGGCGAGGGAACCCCCTCCGGCCCGAGCTGCCTCCCGCGTCTCCCCCCGCCCCCCTCCCACTGCCGCCCCGTCTTCCCACCGGGCGTTTTGTGGGTAAAATAGCTTTTACATCAGATTGTAGAGGAACATGGGGAAGGTGGTTTTACTTGACAGATGGAGCTTTTAAAATGATTTCAATCAAAAGCAGAAAGAAACATAGTACTTTGAGACATAGGAGAGAAGAGAATTTCGGTAGGGGAGTGTAGGAATCCATGCAAATGTAGATTTTCTCTTTTTATCACCCTTAACCCTGAGGTGTGCACTGACCGTCTGTGTGTGGGCCTCGCTGATTCCTCAGCGGCCCCTGGACACCCGTGGGCGCGTCCGCGGCCCCTCGCGCTGCAGCCCACGCGTCCCACGCGAGCACGAGCGGCGGACGGAAAAGCCGTGCCCTGGGCTCCTGGGAGACTCCTGCCAGTCTCTGCCAGGGGCACGACACAGTCCTCTCCTGTTTCCTCACACGCACGTGAAGGGTAGTAAGAAAGCTCAGAGCTGGAGAAAAACGCGGAAGTGCTCACGCATGTCCCGTGGGTAGTCGGATTGTGCAAGATAACGGGGACGAGTTAATTAGGCCGGCGAAGCTGGGCTCCGGCTGCACTGAGCGTCGTCCCGGAGCTGGCGGCGCGTGGCCCGCCCTGCCGGGGGCGCACACGGGGCTCCTGGGAGCGGGGCCGGCCCACGGCCGCGGGACTCCCCTGCGCAGCTCAGGGCAGCACCACGACCCGTCTCTGAAGTCAGGAAATCTGAACTGAACCTCTTTCTGTCGTGCAGCAGCCCTCCGGCCTTGGAAAACCCATGCGACCGCGACAGTCTCCCTTCCTTGTCTCTAGAGTAAAGGTGTAAACAACGGCCCTGCACAGAAGGGTGGTGAGGACGTCGTGACGCATAAATGCTGTCAGTGAGTGACACTCTGACCTGGCCATTGCGATTTAGCATTGAAATGCATGTTTTCTCATTTATGTTTATGAAAGGTAATAATACAGATGGAAGGATTAACAAGGAAGTCACAAGGCACAGAATAGTCTTTCTGGCAACACGCAACATTTATCTGAGGCGAAGCTGGTGAAAACTTCCGCCTGTGCTCTGCCCCCGGGGGACACACTCACCGGAACCGCATTTCCGCTGCTGGACTGGTTGGATGACAGAAAGGAAGATGTTAGCCGTTCACGACTGGGTTAACATCCTTCCTTCTCAGGAAACGCTGTAATAAACCTACAAGAAAGTAGAACTGATGCAGAAACACAGCGCGGCGACAGAGGGTGTTAGGGTGGCGATTCAACCCTGCAGGCTTCGGCGCCTGCCCCTGCGAGCGGTCGGCCTGTGCTTGGGCTCGTTTGCCAGATCGTGGCGACGTGGCCTTGCAGGCCGGGTCGGTCCCCGGGCCCTTTTCGCCGGTCCTCTTTCCTCCCTGCCTCTGGGGACGCCATAAACGAAGCCGCTGGAGACCTCATGGCTTGTGCCGTGGGTCTGTTCGGGGAAGCCGGCCATCCGTGGGCTGAGCCGGGAGCAGGTGACTCCTGTCCTCTCCACGGGGAGTGCTCGGCTCTGTGTCTCAGGGACAGACATCTTCCTGTGCATCGTCACATATGCGGGGGCCCTTCGCCCTCAGTTCCTCCAATTAGTCTCGTAGGCAGTATTTGCTGCACACCTTTATGCCCAAACGTGGTTTTAAACACTGTAGAAATAGACAATTAAATGCTCTCCCTTTCAGATTTTTTTTTTTTTTTTTTTTTTTTTTTTTTTTTTTTTTTTTTTTTTTTTTTTTTTTTTGCTTTTTGAGACAGGGTCTCGCTTTATAGTTCAGGCTGGCCCTGAGCTCACTATGGTGCCCAGGCGAGCCGCCGCGAACTCAGCAATCCTCCTGTCTCTGCCTCCCGAGTGCTGGGATGACAGGCATGAGCCACCACGTCCGGCATTGTTCCCTTTCAGATTTTTACGGATCCACTAATAAAACAAGACAGGTACTTATAAAAGCAGAGGATCCCCCAAAACCTTAAATGTTACTGTTACATAATCCACAAAAGTCACAGCCAATTCCATGTATTAAGAGAAGAGTACAAATAAACTCAAATAAATCAGAAGGGCTGAGGGGAATGTAAATATTGATAAAAGCCACGAAGATCTAAATCTGAGCTAGCAATCTCTACTTTGAAAAGTCTTTCTCCTCTTGTCCTTTTGTTCATTTTCTCCAATTTGCCTCAAAAATCTCCTAAAATTGACTCGTGTGTGTATCCAAATGCTTCTCTCGTTTCCCACGCAGTCTGGTTTACATAGGTAGCGATGTGACAAAGCCACACACCTCTTTGCAGGTGGGAGTCCCACCAATGGCACTGTCCTTTCAGAGAGCACACGGGTAAGTACACACACCAAGTAAGCTCTCTGTGGTCCGGGAGTCAGGGAGGTGTCAATAGCTACTGTCCTTTGTGCCTGCATCTTTGAGGATTTCTTTCTTTTTTGATGCCCCTTAGAGTTCCCCTGGCATTGTGGACAGTAAACAAATGATGTCCAGATTCTCTGAGTGGAAAATTATTTATTCACTGAAGATTATTTACTCTTTCTGGCTAAATAGCTCCTGGCTAGCATGAGAGAAAAGCTTCCTTTTCTTCCAGCCTTTTCCATCCCACTAGGATTTTATTTCTCCTGGTAACAGTGCCTTTGAGGCATGTATGCCCTCTGGGACACATTTTCTAATATATTGTCTAACCTAATGTAAAAGTTAAATCACATTTCTGCATGCGGTGAAATTGTGGTCAGTGAATTCACACCTTTCTCTCACTACAACTCTTAGTTCACTTGGAAATCTATGTGAACTGTATAAATCAGTAGTTGCTCGTTTTCTTTTACCCAAATAACTTGAACTTAGTTCTTCTGCAGCAACTTTCTTCTGCTGCCTAACTACTCTAAATCGTCATATTCCAGAGCTGTTTAATTACCTCTGAAACATTCAGATGGGAAAACATTTTATTTTATTTCACCCCCTTACAATTTTCTCATAAACTTTCCTATCATTTTATCTCTCCAGGACACCTATTAGCTATAACTCTCTTTTTTCATGAGTGAAGCCCTCTGGTACTTTGATCTGGTCTTTCATAAGACCCTTTGGGATTCAAGTAAAGCCAACTCAAACAGCTCAAGTATAAAAGGAAAATTTAATATGAGATGCAGGTACAGCTCATGGAATAAAATGAATGGTAGGGACAGACCCCGACTTCAAAAGGCAGAAGAATCAGAACCTGCAACGGCCTCACGGCCCCAAACACTATTTCCCTGTGTTCACCTCTATTCTTTTTGTGTGATTCTTTTCTTCCTGAAATAATTCTGTGCTCTGCCAAGAAGTGGTAGCAGAATTCTAGTTCAAAGCTGCTATATTTGGATTACCTCACTGTTGGCCAAATGCAGATTAAATGCCTTTTTCTGAATTGCAGTCAGGCATGCGAAAACTTATTCCTCCACTAGCTCTTCGTGACCACTAGGCCAACGAAATCTGGGCCAATTCTGGGAGATCAAGGATCTAGTCAAATAAATAGGACTGCCAGGTACCAAAGACAGGGAGGATTACAAATAAGGTAGACACAAGACACAGCATAAAGCTCTGCTTTGCTCCAATCTAGTATCATTCTGATGTATTTGCTATTTTTTCTGTTTATACTACACATCTTGACCTTCTCTCTTTGGTGACATTCTGGATTGTTTAATTACATTCACTGCCTAGATTCCTTAGGAATGTTTAACCCTAGATCGTTCAAAATAATGATCTTACCTATTTGTACTAACTGAATCTTTTTTTTTTTTTTTTCCTTTTTGGAGACAGGGTCTCCCTTTATAGTTCAGGCTGGCCCTGAGCTCACTATGGTGTCCAGGCAAGCCGCCGCGAACTCAGCAATCCTCCTGTCTCTGCCTCCAGAGTGCTGGGATTACAGGCGTGAGCCACCACGTCTGGCACTGTATGTGGTGTTGATTGTTGGTGGGCGTGTCTCCACGCCCAGCATTATATGTGGTTACCAGGGATCGAACTCAGGTCCTTGAACTTGCGAGGCAGGCGCCGGATCCACTGAGCTAACCCTCCGGCCCCCTGAATCTTATTTATAGAAGAAATGTAATCAGATAAGTCCAAGAAGGCATGTTCTGAATAACAGCTGCTGCTGAAGACACAGCAACAATTCTTTCTTGGATACCTAATAAACTTGTGTATAATTTCATGTCTTTGCTATTCCAGATTCACACCAAAGTTTTAAATTATTTTGGACCAGTCTTCTTTCTCATCCATCATGTCCTGTCTCCTTCAACACCCAGAGATAATGTTTCTGCATACTAATTTTCCCAAATAATTAGTCCACTAATAGAGCAATTCATTTGTTACCCAGTTCCTAAGGTCATGTATGACCTGATCTTTTGTTTTTCTGGGCTATGAATACATGTTAACAACTACCTATAAGGTACTGACCCTAAAATCCATATTTTAACCATCTTTTCCTTGGATCTAAAAATAATTCCTTTTGGGGGACCCTTCTATTCCATCATACTCTAGAACTCTAAGGTACCAAATCACATTTGTTTCTTCTAACGATCTTATTTTATATATATCTATGCTTTTCCCATAATATGCACATACTGCCAGTTACCCCCTATCTCTGCCTGAACAGATTCCCTTCAATTTATAACCCTCAATGTGCGTGTCCTTTTCATCAGTAGCTTCTTAACAAGTGTAATTTTGACATCTAATTCTTAACCATCTGTTCACTTTTTATCACACTGCAATTTTGCTTCTCATGGATCAAACGGTAAACTGCGGTGAGGTTCAGAGTTTAGATCTTCTCCCTGATGTTACATCGTTACTCCCTCCACTTCCTCTCGTCCCTTAGGTTTAATTTTTCCTGAAAAGTGTCAAACACCACTGAATTAATGGTAAACAATTCTTTCCTGTCCCCCTTTACCTCACTGGCAAGTTCTATGATGGTTACAAAATCTAAGATGTATTCCTTTCCTCTACACTTCTGGTACTATTTTAGTAGCTTATAGATAGTTTTATCCAAGGAGACAAAAAAAAAATCTAGAACTTTTCTCAGAATTTTCCTCACAAATAAGGTAGCTGAAAAGTAAAATTCTCTTTTTTATTTATTGCTGTATAAGGTGGTTCTCCAAATAGATAATACAGAGAGAAGAACTTTTTTTTGACAATGAGAATGTATTGAATAAAATAGGCAAGAGGAAAACCTAACCAACCCTGGGATGGTTCACCCAAAGATTTGTTGTTCTGTGGGAATACATTGTTTCTCCTCAAGTTGTTTTTGGCCTTTGACACCCATTTTCTGCTCTCTTTGCCCTTTCACCTTCGGTAGGTAAACACCATCCACCCGTGTGAAGAGCACGGCCGGCTTGAACTAGGGGCTCCAGGCAGGACAGTCAGGAGAGGCTGAAGGAGAGCCTGTCCACGTCACTGAGCTGGTCTCTTACGGGCAGGGTTGGCTTGTCCGGGGTGAGGCGGAGGGCGGCGGGGGGCGGCGGGGGGCGGCGGGCCTGGGGGCGTGAGGAGGGCCGAGTGCTAGATCGCGGCAGGTGCCGCAGCCGGCAGGTGGGGAGGTGTCGGGCCCAAGCGCAGTAGGCTGTTCCTGGCCCAGGCGCAGGTTGTAGAAATGGGCTCTGCTCATTCTCAGAGCTCAGGAGCTTGGGGGGCTGTGAAGAAGTGGGGATCGGGCCTATCAAGCTTTCAGTCTAGTCTTGTGGCTCCAGCTGCGATAATGTATTTCACATGTCACATAGAAAGCACTCAGTAGGGCACATAGGGGATGAGGACTGATGTCTATAAAATTTAAGAAAGTCACATTAGTTGTGTCTATCTTCAAAGATACCTATTTTCTACAGAGTCTGTATCTTCAGCATGAGAGGTACGTTGTTGTCAAATGGACCCTGCATTCATTTACGGTGTATCTGACCTAGGCTGGGTCCTCAGATTTGTGTTTTCTGCTCCTTCTTTTGGCTTTCTGAAGTTGGGCTGCAAGTCAAGTCTCAGCTGCTCCGAAACCTCGGCTTTCTGCTTGGAGCTCATCAGTACTCTTTTTCCCAATGTTAGGGGCATCTGTTCCGAACTTTATTACAGCATTTATCAACTGACGCAGCAATGATTTGTTGACCTGTCTCTCTGCACCCTGCGAGTGCTCTGAGGAGAGAACTGTTTCTTATCTAAGTGAGCTCACTGTCTGGAACACAGTGGAAACCCAATTAATTACTCTCTTATGAGTAACGACTTTGGCTCATTAGGTCCGCGGAGCAAAAGTCAGATAATGGTCTGATTTTTATTCCCTTCATAAATTCTACAAAAGATGACAGTCCTGAACAGCCCATGTTTTGAGATTAGACAACAACAGGAACACGGGCTGAAGTTGTGCCACGCTCAACTTTGCCAATGTGCCAGGACATGCTCTGAATCAGTTGTGAGAGCCATATTTACTGTCGTGCAACTAAGGGACACTGCTTAAACTTCCCACCTCACTGAAAATATATAAGCAAGCCAAACATATGTCCAAGAACAATTTCAATATTATCCCTAGTTTTCTCTGATAATGTAGCTTCTCCTGTTGGAATCCCTCAAGCAGAAATCTGAACTTTCTGTGACCAAAGCAGGCGGTATCTGGTTCCTCCGCTATGGTCTCTCGAACTCCATGCGCCACACAGCTGGTGGCGGGAGGAATGATCTCTTTCTTCCCTGGCCAGTCACACTCATCACACCCGTCACAATGTGTCCCTGTCTCTCTCCAAATACCCTCTCCTAGGGGAAGAAGACAGCAGCACAGAGAGAAGGACAAATCCTGCGCCTGGGGGTTGTGCTCTTTGGGAAAGTGGGGGCTTGAGCAGCCTTCAGTGTCTGAGCAAGAGGCTTCGCATGGCTGCCCTGGTCTTTCCACATCTTAGTCAAACCCCTTCTCATCATTAGTCCTCTTGGTCAGCTTCGCTTCCTCAAGTGTGAAAGACGCTGACTCATGATAGTATCATCCTTGACAACGTTCTTTCCAGAAGCGAGCAGAGCATTATCCAAGCTACGGACAATGTGTCTGGAAATAATAGTGTTTCCAGATCCAAGAGCAGTTGGAGCAGCTTCCTTCCCTATTTTCCTTGTGAAATGAATGGGGGAAATATCTGGGCATAGGATGTTGAAATTTAACAGCAATATGCACACCTAGAAGCAGGTACCACGACTATCATAAAAACAAACACACAAAAAAATAATAAAAAAGGAAGAAAAAAGGGAAATTCCATTTGCAGTAGCATCAAGAAAAATTAAATACTTAGCAGTTAATGTAACAATAAGAGTGAAAGAAATCTACAACTCCCTGTAATACAGGACTCAGTTAAAAAAAAAAAAAAAAGAGAGAATATAATGCTGGGCGTGGAGACACGCCCACCAACAATCAACGCCGCATACCACAATGCCGGATGTGGTGGCTCATGCCTGTCATCCCACCACTCAGGAGGCAGAGACAGGAGGATTGCTGAGTTCGCGGCGGCTTGTCTGGGCACCATAGTGAGCTCAGGGCCAGCCTGAACTACAACGCGAGACCCTGTCTCAAAAAGCAAAAAAAAAAAAAAAAAAAAGAGAGAGAAAGAGATCATCAAAATGGGCATGCTTCCAAACCTGATATGCAGATTGCACAATCCCAGTCAAAATACCTCCTATACCACCGTGTTCAGTGAACTAAAATAGACACACCAGCTTAAATATCACATTGTTTCTCTTCTATGAGAAATCCAGAGTAAAACTGAAGTGCAGAATGAAAGCTAAATAAAAGAAAATAAGGAGATGGGCGATTCTCAAAGGGAAAAGGGATCAAGAGATGGAAGGAGGGAGGCGGACGAATAGGGAATATGAATGGAAAAAAGAATTGAGATGTGGTACACACACGTGCCAAGTGCACATAAGGCTGGAAGCAGTACATACTGTAGACATGTGCAAACCGAGAAGAAAAGGGATCAAGAGGCAGGTGGAGCAGAGATGGAGGGAAAAGTAAGAGAATTTAAAAAGGAAGTAAGATGTGCTACTTCCATGTACCAACGTCTCGCAATAGATGTAAGTATTATGTACTACAGATATGTACTAGTAAACTTTAAAAAGATACCTAGATCGCTTCTCGGCCTTTTGGCTAAGATCAAGTGTAAAAAGATACCTAGAGCTTCCCTCACAGAGTTAGAGAAAGCAACTATAAAATATATATGGAGCCAGAAGAGACCCAGGATATCAAAAGCAATTCTGTAAAGCAAGAGCCAAGTAGGAGGCATCACCATCTCAGACTTCAAGTTATATTACAAAGCTACAGTAATTTAAAACAATGCATGATACTGGCACAGAAACATCCATTTGGGTCAATGGATCAAGACAAAGGAAATAGAAACAACGCCAGCCACATTCAACTGTGTGATTGATCTTTAATAAAGGGACCATGATCACATGCTGGAAGAAAGGCAACATCTTTAACTAGTGCTGGGCAAACTGGCTGCATCTTCACACAGAAGACTGAATCTAGATTTGAATCATGCACCAGGTACTAAACTAAAATCAACATGGATCAAGGATCTGAATATTAAAACAAAAGCACTTAATCTGCTGCAAGAGAGAACAAGTAAAACTGTTGAAGTCATACACGTAAGCCAGGACTTTCTGAACAGAGTCTACTTGCACAAGAAATAGCACCAAGAATCAACAAATGAGACCACGGGAAATTAAAAGTCTTCTACTAAGTGAAGGAAACAAACGCAGAGTAGGGAGTTAACCTCAGAGGGAGGGAAATTTTTCCAGCTGCTCTT
Organism: Thryonomys swinderianus; assembly: GCA_004025085.1. Taxonomy (NCBI): domain Eukaryota; kingdom Metazoa; phylum Chordata; class Mammalia; order Rodentia; family Thryonomyidae; genus Thryonomys; species Thryonomys swinderianus. The sequence goes on from PVIC010046696.1 coordinate 9,535, forward strand.
GAGATAGAAAACTAATATCTAGAATACATTAAGGATACAATAGCATTAGATTCCTCAAAAATAAAAGAGCAATTAAAAATGGGCAACTGAAATGAATAGAAACTTTTTGGAGAAGAAGTATCAATGGCAAACCAATACATGAATGTTTGATATTTCTGCCATTAGGGAAAATCAGATTAAAACAACACATTCTACTACACCCCAGAAAAAATGGCTCAACTCAAGAAAATATGTACTACCAAATGCTGAGACTGTGGGGAAAATGGAAACCTTCTCCATTGCTGGGTGGAGTATAAACTAGTATAACTATTACGGAAATCCGCATGGATATGGGGGCAGGGGATTGTAGGGTGGGCAGGAGAGTGGGAAAAATGAGAGTTAAATCATGTCATATACTGGTACAAATTCTCAATATTGAGTGTGATCATAATGTGTATATAAAATGTACCAATAAAGAATTCAGTTTTTAAAAATCAGCATGGACAAAAGGGTGTAGGGGTAAGTAACAAGGGGAAGAAAATATGATGGTAATAATAAAAGGGAAACAAAGCTTATGTACATCAGGTCAGGGGTTATAGGGTAGGTGGGGGAATGGAAAAAAGTGAGAGTTAAATTGTGTCATATGCTGGTACAAATTCTCAGTGTTGTGTGTGATCATGATGTGTATATGCAATGTACCAATAGAGATTCAAATTTTTTAAAAAAATCAGCGTGGAGAGTCTATATTAAACTAAAACCAAAAACTCCCTTTGGTCCAACTATTCTCCCTCTATGTATCTTCTCAGAAGAGTAATAACAACATATTACAGAGGTTCTTGCAGTCCCATGTTTATAGCAGCATACACAGTTAGGCCCATCAAGAGATGAACGCACAAGGAAAATGTAGCACTTCTACAATGAAGTACTACACTACGATACAGAAAGATAAAGGGGCCATTTGTAAGACAATGGATAGACCTTGGATCATAATGCTAAGTGAAATAAATTAGACACACAAACTTAAATACTGCATAGTTTCTCTTATATGAGAAACACAAAATATAAAGAACAAAATAAAAGACAGTGGATAATAAAGAGAGAGCTCTTTTGCAAAGGGAAGAGGAAGCCCTAGGTGGAGGGAGCCGAGGAGGAAGGGAAGGGAGCAGGGGAGGAGAAACGAATTCGGATGTGTGTGCACACGAGCCTGCTCCTCTGCACGAGGAACGGAATCATAATGTACTGTGAACATATATTGACAGAAGTAAAATTTTAAAAATGAAAACAAATTAGCAGGATATTGCAATGAAGTATGGAATATAAGCAAAAGTGCATAGTGAGTGGATAACTGAATGAATAGATCATGTTGGTTTTATCTAAGTTAAATCTGCATAGTCAAAGGTGTCATCTCTAGCCTGCCTAATGTCAAGAAATGTTCACTTTCAAAGTTTAAAAATACGGACTCAGTAGGGTGTCCGTCTGCTTCTCGGGTTTGATACTCAATAATATCACTATATGAGTTTATTTTCTGTTAATATTACCCTCAGAATAGCTTAGAACCATCTCCTCTCATACTGTGAGGCAAAACCCTCAGTAATTTCTGGTTAAAAACAACATAATAAAAATTTCTTCAGACTCTCTTTTTGTTAATGTACGATTAGGAAGAAATACAAAGAAACTTCCTGCCTACAGATCCAGATACATAGTTGCCTCAAAGAACAATCAATAAATTTAAAATGATAAATGTGAAAAAAACTCTACTTTCTGCCTTCAAAGAAATCTAAGTCATTTTGAGGAAAGATACAGTGCTTCGGGTCAGAAGTCTTTGACAATACATGACATTTCTGTGTTCATTAGGTTAGTTATGCTAACAAATCACTATACTTAGCAGAACAACGCAGAATTAACGTAAACTTGCAATATGCAATGAAGAATATTTCTATTGCTACAACAATAAGCCGCATTCTCCTATAATTATAAAATAATAATACTAAATTCATACTACAAATCTGTCCACAATATATAAAAAGCCTAGTTGTGAAGATGAGGGGCCACTTTGATGAAAAAGACATAGTTCATCAGAAAATTACTGACAGGAACGAGATTTCAAGTTCATAAATATTGAAGTTCTTTTTTCCTATCTCTTCACCGTAGCAACCCGAAAAGCTACCTTCCTTATGTTTGATCACGTTTCCTTGCTTCGTGACTGTGGGGTAAGAGGCCTTGAGCAGACCACATCAGAGCTCCTTTTGTCTGGAGACCCCCCAGACCACCTCAGATGGGAGCAGGCTTTGAAGAAAACCCCTCACAACCTACCACAAAATATTGCTTAATTAAAATGCAGCAGATGTCACAACCGTCACATCAGGCCTAACCGTGATCAGTGGAATCAAAATAACTGTATTTCAGTCATGAGGACTTTAAGAGCCAGGCTTTAGCAACCTCACCCTCTAAAATCTGTCATGGCTCCCTGGCCCATCAGGAATATCAAATATGTCCGCACAATGAAGCCTTGACTCCCTCTTAGAAGTGCGCCCAGGCCCAGGCGCACCACAGAACCCCGGTCACTGCACGTGAGACACAGCCACTGTGTCTCTTCCTGTGGTACAATTCTGGCAGGACCTAAACAGTACCGGGTCTACACAAATCTCCACGACAACAGAGCATCCATAGTCTTCGTCCATCTACACAGAGGTCCAGGCCTCGCTACAAACGCTGTTCCCTTGTAGAACCCGCATCACTGAAATGTTTAGTACAAATACTGCAGCTCTCCTCGGAGGGGTCTCACCCTGGGGCGGGTACTGTTCGAGATGCCCCATGGCTCACGAGGGCACCAACCTGCCGAAACTGACCCGAGGGACCCTCAGCGGTCACAGCTTCCACACGATGCTTCACTTTCCACTTTATTTTACTTCTCATTATCTCAGTCCTGATTATTATTCTTCCATGAAACAAGATCTAATAACCTATCAGGAATCTCATCTAATTCG
>PVIC010046697.1:0-12780 GCA_004025085.1 Thryonomys swinderianus
TTTTTTTTTTTTTTTTTACCCAATTAAGCGCTCTGTTGTGTTTTAAAATGGCATCATTTGGTAGAGATACATCATAATTTGAGGAAAGGGCACATTGTTAAGTTTTTTTTTACAAAGCTATACTGAGCATTTTGAATATTTTTCTGAGTTAGAATCTCAATGCTAGCAACTAATAAATGTTAATAAGATTTTTTAAGCAGTGGGTACAATATTACCGTGTTAATTGCATTGCTCACTGAAAAAGTGCAATGAGTCATATTTTATAGTTATTTCTCATGCAGCTTGGAGAACTGAAAAGAATAAGCACTTGATGAAGAAAAAGGGGACTCAACCTGAAAAAAATGAGTCTAGAAAGATCATTTCCTCGCTCTAATAGAGTTTAGAAAAATTGTAATTAAGAATTGACTAAAGCAACTTGAATTTGTGTTATAGATTCATAATTTTTAGAACTCAACAGGATCTCAACAGAGTCAGTTGATTATCAACTGTTTCCAACCTTTTCAAAATTGAAAATACTTTGGCTGTTCCTCACTACCATTTTCTGTCATCAACACTAACCCAGTGGGGAAGGAGAAAAAAGTGTATTCTAGTAAATAAAAATAAAATATATTTTCCTTTTTTTTTTTTTTTTTTTTTTGCTTTTTGAGACAGGGTCTCGCTTTGTAGTTCAGGCTGGCCCTGAGCTCACTATGGTGCCCAGGCAAGCCGCCGCGAACTCAGCAATCCTCCTGTCTCTGCCTCCCGAGTGCTGGGATGACAGGCGTGAGCCACCACGTCTTGCATTGTGGTATGCGGTGTTGATTGTTGGTGGGCATGTCTCCACACCCAGCATTATATGTGGTTACCAGGGATCGAACTCAGGACCTTGCGCTTGTGAGGCAGGCACCAGAACCACTGAGCTAACCCTCCGGCCCCTGTATTTTCCTTTTTTATTAGAGGTGTATTTGGTTACTGACCATCTTCTTTTTGTTCAGTACACAACAAATTGTGAACCAAAATTCCCAGGAAATGGCAGTTGCTGGATTAGACATGTGGATAAAGGACTATACCCAGAAGACGCAGTGCATTGTGGGTGAAGCAAATTGATTGTCTCTCCTGGTTTCAGCCTCCATGTTTATTAGAGATTGACAGATGTGTTCACAGCACAGTGAGACAATGTCCATGACTTCTGCATCATTGAAGGAAAACCGATACCGTAGTAAAGAACAAAGGTACAGTGTTCAGTGCTTGAATTGAAGCTCCTTCGCTCTTCTCCCTGGAATTTCCTTCACCTCTTGTCCTGGTGAGATAAATCCTTATCCAGGCCAGCCCTGCTCTACCAAGGCCATTCCACTGTGGACTATTTTTCCCAATGATTAAGATGTGTGGCAAGAATACTAGGGCAGCCCCCAGACTGCTTTGTCATAGATGTTGGCTGAGGGTCTCACACATGGCTTTGCCCAGCCGTCTATCCAACCTTCCTCATCTCGCTGCTTCCCTTGGACGTGTGTCACAGTGTCACGGCCTTCTCCACATGTCCAGCTTTTTTTCTGTGTCCTTTCATGTGAGTGTTATGCTTACTGTACCTTGTGCCTTAACTGCTGATGGGCATATGCTGCTCAAAGGACCTGCCTGTTCCAACTCCTCCCGAGTTCATCATTCGCTCCTTCTGTGCTCAGCACACTGTGCAGAAAATGTCCTTCACAGCTGGGGCCCATTCACCGCCCTGATTCCGTTGGCCACCTTCTCCGTGGGCCACTACCTTCTCTTCGTGTTCCGGCTCCACCCACGTTGCTTCCATACCCAGGATTCTTTGCTTTGGAAAAGCTGTCTCTTAGACCTATAATTACTTCCTCTCTGGTTTGCATTATAACTATTATATTTTGCGAGAAATCATCTCTTTTCCCAAGAGCCTTTCCTGATGCCACTGAGCAGAATTGGGACAGTGTGCTCCTCTTGTATCCCTAGCTAACTCGGCTTTTACTGGTTTAGGGTTTTTGAAGACGGGCCAGTTGTTTTTCCCCGTCCTGCAGTGCGGGTCTGTCTAGCGCTCCTTTGTGGTTGTCTGAACTGTGCACCTCTGGCCATTCCATGACACTTACTCTCTTCTTCTCATTACATCACATCAAGCTCCACATGGTGTCTATTCGCCTCGTTTGTGATGTGTTTACTTGGCTCACTTAAGAAAGTATCTGCCCGGGCTCTCTATTTTCTATTCTCCTTGCAATTAACAAGTATTTTATAAGAAGTACTATAAAACTATAAAATCCCTTTTCTTACCTTACTTAAATCTACTTGTTTCTTGGCTTAGTTCATTCTTACTCTATTTGTTGGTCATCAGTAACTTCCTAACCTGGCATTGCTTTCCCATAGTCGGAATAGTGTTCTTTTCTCATTTTTATCTGTGGGGCAACAATTTATTGACAAGTTATGGTTTCTGATATCATTATTTTCTTGCCCTTTTGTTCAGTGGGAGCCCCTTGAAGTTTATTCCTGTATCTCTTATCAACTCCTCATTCCGCTTGTGATGGATCTTTACTTGATGCTGCCAAGGTTTTCCAGGTCCACCTTATTCTTCTCCAGCCCCAGCCGTAACTCAGTACTCCTCTGGGGACCCTGGTTCATTTCAGAATTGGAAACTTAGATGTGAACACGAGGTGCCCATCGCTGCAGGGCTGCCAGCCCCAAGGCCCTTCCAGCAGACAGCTGGGAGCCACCCACACGTTTACACCTATGCTTACATTTATTTTTATATCTATGTGTGATGAAAACTATTAGTCCATTCTTTTTAAAACAACTGTATCAGTATAATTTACATATATGTAATGATCACTTTCATCCTAGGGAATTTGTGCCTGTACATCCTAGGGAATTTGTGCCAGAGGGCAGCAGTGGGAGAAAAAAATAAAATTGACTTTATTGTATCCTTCTTAGTTCAGCTCATTCAACAAACAGAAGCCAGAAAGGTCAGGGCAGTAAATATCTCTGCTCCTACCGTGACATAAAGCTTAAGGGGAATTGGCAAGGGGCAGTCTAACTGAGCAATATTTTTTCCAAGCCACAAAATTTATTTTTAATTCAATCCTGAACTTCTAATCCCCTCATGTCTGCTCAGAGTGTATCGAAGTGTGCTGCCGAGAGAGAAAAGCGTTGCGAGCCGCCGTGGAAGGAGCCGAGAGACAAGGCTCTGAGCTTAGTGAGGTGCTGGGGCCGGGCGGTCCCGGGAGCCGTCGCACGGCAGCGGCTGAGGTGGCTCGTCTGTCCCGGGCTCCCTGCAAACGTGCCTGCTGGTCTGGAGAGGCGGGCTCCACGTGACCTTGCCCTCTTATCCCAGCCTGCGTTCACTACTTTCGGTTGTCACCCCTAGATAGAAATGGCCACGTAATTCCATCCCTGGTTTACTGCCCTAGGGGTGGCTCTTTTGAAAGACTTCATTAAAAAAAAAAAAAAAATCGGGCCGGAGGGTTAGCTCAGAGGTTCGGGTGCCTGCCTCGCAAGCGCAAGGTCCTGAGTTCAATCCCCGGTAACCACATACAGTGCTGGGCGTGGAGACTCACGCCCACTGGCAATCAATACCACATACCGCGTACCACAGTGCCGGGCATGGTGGCTCACACCTGTCATCCCAGCACTCGGGAGGCAGAGACAGGAGGATTGCTGAGTTCGAGGCTTGCCTGGACTTCATAGTGAGCTCAGAGCCAGCCTAAACTACAAAGCCAGACCCTGTCTCAAAAAAAAAAAAAAAAAAAAAAACTCTTCAACAAACTTTGGAATTTTCTAGGTCTTGTCAATTCAAGTACTTAGAATAAAAATTCTGTTCAAAACATGTCATTTGTATGGCAGTGGGAAGCTACTTTGTACTTACGTGGTATCTTTGTGCCTTCCTTGCTTTTTGGTTCCTGGAACACAATACCCAATACCTGTGACTTAGAGAAAAGATTTATTTTGGCTCCTGGTTACAGTCCCTGGTCCACTGGCTCCGAGGCAGAACTCACGGTGGAGGGCACAGCTGCTCGCACCGTGGGGGCCAGAAGCAGAGAGAGAGAAGCCAGGGCCCGGGAAGGGAGATAACCTTCCAGGCCACCCTTCAAGCGACCACCTCCTGTGATCATACTGCCTGGCTCACAGCCAGCCAGCCGCAGCATTCCACGATTCCGTCGCCTCCCAACGCCCGTGTCTGAGGACGCCCATCTAAGTCACAGCACTGTGTAGGACCAGGCCTGCCTGGTCTGTGGCTCCACTGTTAGGCTGGTGAAATTCTAAAGCTTGGTTTTCATTGCTAGAAAAGACAATGATACTCAACAGGTTTGTTCAAGATGAAGTAAAAGAATCTATATCATGAACTGTATGTGCCTCATCGCTGGGATTCTACATATATTTCTGACTCTTCACACCCCCTTTTTCCTTCCCTCTTTATCTTCGTGGCAGTAATATTTCAACCTGGTTCCCACTTCAGGACTTTTGAACTTGCTCTTCTCTCTCCCTGTAATTTCACACCTCCAGATCTTTGCCCCTTCTTACCTTTCAGGTCTCAGATGTCACCCTCAGATATTTTCTTACTTTCTTCTTGAAGGTGACTGTTGATGTTTGGAATCTCATAACTTCGCCTCTACATCTCATAGGATTTTCATGTCATGATCATTGTGTCCATTTACAGATTTATTCACTATTTTCCATCTCCTTTCCCTAGATCTCAATATCTTTGAGAACCAACTTTGTCAATCATGTTGACCTAAACACTAAGATAGCTGGCCTGCAGTAGAACCTGAATAATATTTATTGAGTGAATGCTTTGAGCCTGCTGTGTATGTAAATCTATGTGGTTAGACTGAATATTTTGAAATAATGAAAAAGCGAAGACATTTGGAAGAAGAAATTCTTTGAGCATATGTATATGGAGCCTTAAAGAGGAGACAAGGGGAAAACCTCTGCAGAAAAGACTCTGAAGGCCAGGGTGTATTTAGAAAGAAGCTAAATCAGCAGCTCTGTCTGGAGAAGACAACGGACTGGCATTCTCTGACCCCAAAGATTACTCCTTATCAAAGTATTGGCATGAATTCTCATCTGGTAAAGCATTTTCAGAAGAGCCATGCCAAGCCAAAAGCCTGGGAACATAAGCACCATTTCTATAATGCCGTTTTGTAGGGGGAGCTAGAATGAGTCCACAGGAATATCCCAGCACCTCGTGGTCTTTTCACCTCATCACCTATGAGTCATAATGTGTCACCAGAAAATTAATCAGGCATCCAGCTGGCATGCTGGCTGAGCTAAAATGTGTTCCTAGGAAGAAGTGCCATCTGCCGCGCTCATGGGTGACACAGGTTCGGGTGTGCTGACTTGAGGGTTTAGTGCTTAAGGGGCCTGGACACCTACGGCGCCACACCCAGGCTGGGCTCCGCGGACAGGTCCTGAACTTCACAGTCACTGATGACATCCTGGCCTAGTGCACACAGAGAAGATCTCATTTTATTTCCTGCTCCTGGTAGGTAGAATATTTGCTTTCAGCTGTGGAAGGGCTGTGTCACTTAGCTGACTGGGGAGACTAGATGGACCACAGACTGTGGGTTTCATGTGTTTCTTTTGCTTTAGCACTTTACAGGTTCAATGAGAGACATCACTTCATCCGAGGGTCAGTTTCCTCCTTGACTAACAGAGAAATATAAAAATGGGTAGTTTTGAAGATACAATAAGACTTTGTGAATGAGTTTGACACATAACTATTCCCTTCCTTTGTCTTTTTCTTCCTCTTTTCCATCTACTTTACATAAAACAAAGTCCTCTGGTTACCAGGAAAAACAGCACTGGGTAATGGCCAAGACTGGCTCTATTTGACCAAGGCATCAACCTACTGTGGCATTAACCATATTCCTCATGTAGGAGTCTGGATCTGGAAATTATGAGGCTCGGCCAAATTCATAATGGAAAAACTGTGAATTTGCATCATTGCAGGTGGAAAATACATTGGGGATTTAAAAGCTGTAAATTTAACTTGTTAGCTACTTAAAAATAAGGAAGAAGAATTTCATTGTCAAGAACATATAGTGTTGATATCTGGAATGTTTTTTCTGTACTTTTCACTAAGCAGACACCATCCAGAATCAGCTGTTCAATTCTAAAGGCCTTTAGTAAAAAATTGTAGGAAGGACAGACACAAATGTGATTCATCAGAGAACAAAAGAATGGAGAGGAGACTGTGAATCTCCATGGTGGAGACCCTTATGCATGTGAATCCAGGCAGAGGCTAGAGTACAGTGGGTCATTATATCCATTGTTAAGTACATAACTGTATCGTGTAATTTACAAAGGACCAAAATCAGATTGATTCTCATTTCTTCTGTGGCTAAAACTAGGAGCAATGAATAGAAACTATGCAGAGGAAAATTAAAATTCATGTTAAGAGGAAAAACTTGAAATTTGCTTTCTGAAACAGAATTAACCATCAATAGGACAAACTTATTCATCAAGCTGTGCCACCCCTTGCCCCCACCCCAGAGTGGAGGCCATTAGTGGGGCAGCTGTGCGTGGCGTTCTGATACTGAGCATTTGGAGCTTAGGAAATACACAGAGAAGGGCTAGAGATTTAGCACAGTGGTCCACGCCTGCTGCTCAAGAGCAAATTCCTGAGTTCAAATCCCTGGTTACCCTTTCCATTGCAACAAAGAATAGAAAATACATAGATGGAAAATGTCTGTAGGAGCCTGTAAAAGTATTCTGTCTTAGGCAATTTACAATTCTGTAAAACAATATCAGGCAGATGATTACCTAAATTGAAGCTACATGCTCTTAAAATTTATATTCCAATATGAATTATCTAAATAACATTGTGCCAGAATAAGTTGGCAAAAGAGGAAGCTCCTGCCCTTATTCTTCCAAAGAGACACTGACAATCTATGGTCCAAACAGCTTTTCTAAGAACTCCAGGTACCAGCTAAGAGGTCATAGTCCCTCAAGCAAACATAAAACCCAGGAGAGCTGTGCTGAAATAGGCCATGAAAGCCACGTTACCAGGAAAACTCTGCTCCTCCCAAAGTGATGTGAGTCTGTCCGATCAGGAGGAAATATCCAAGTCACGGCTCCTCTCAGGAGAGAAAACTAAGGCAGAGAGGCATCCTGGTTTACCAGCTTGACAGGGCACTGGGCAAGGCTGCTTTCTGGCTTTTCTGACCCAGAGTGTCAACAGGACACTGGCATAGTTCAGACATCTGAGAGCAGTAAGAGAGAAAAGAGAGCTTGGAAGCTCCTTGAATTATCTGAGACCCTGAAGTGCAAAGACAGGTAGCAGATGGAGAAGAATTTATGAACCCTGCGAAGAAAAATGAGCAAACATCTCAGATTGGGAAAATACACACATAAGCCAGAGAAGGCGCATGCCCAGGAGACATGTGAGAGGTTCCCAGAATCCAGCCAGGCTGACTGGACATGATCTGTACAGAGCCACTGTGAAGAAGCAGAGGGGTATCTGCGTCTCCAGTGCCAAGATCCCAACAAAACAACGGAGCATATAAAGAAATAGGAAAACATGGACCACTCAAAGAAATAAGACAAACACAGGGGTACTTTGGCCCAAGCACTTAATTCTTTCCACAATTCTGACTGCAGATCGAAATGGACAAGAACCAAATCAAACTCAGTCATTAAGTTCAATGTTGTCGTTATGGGTAAATTTGATTTGATTCTCATCCGGTTTAGTTTGCAACCAGAATTGTGGAGAAATTAAGTTCGTAAACCGAGGTACCACTGTATCCTGAAACAGGCTACAGAGAAATAAGAAATATGTGTATTATCTGACAAAGAATCAAAATAAACATCTTAATGAAACTCAACTATCGAAGAACATAGATAGAATATTAAATGGAACTAGGAAAATTATGAATGAATGAATGAAATAAACCTATTAACTAAAAATATTACACACACACAAAACCAGAAAGTCTGCAGCTGTTGATCACTATAACTGAATTCAAAAGTTCACTACACAGATTCAGTAAAAGACTTCAAGAAGAAGAGACAGTGCACTCAAAGATGGTTCCTTTAAAGTTATAAAAATGGAGCAACAACAAGAAAATTGAAAATCCTAGCGGACATAAGAAATCACACATAGCACATCAGTGTATGAATCATAGAATTGATAAATGAAAAAATAAATAGTAGAAAGCTTATTTCAAGAAATAATGACTGGCAGTTTTCTAAATCTGAGAAAGGAAATAGATATTAATGAGGATAAATCTAAAAGCAACCAAGCCAGAGCACATTATGATCAAATTGTCAAAAGACAAAGACAGGGTCAGAGATTTAGCGCAGTGGTTGTGGCACCTGCCTTGCAAGTGCAAGGTCCTGAGTTCGATCCCTGGTAACCACATACAATGCTGGGCATTGTGACTCACGCCCACCAGCAATCAATACCACATACTGCAGTGCCAGGTGTGGTGGCTCATGCCTGTAATCTCAGCACTCGGGAGGCAGAGGCAGGAGGATTGCTGAGTTCTAGGCTTGCCTGGGCTACATAGTGAGCTCAGGGCCATCCTGAACTATAAAGCAAGACCCTATCTCAAAAAAAAAAAAAGACAAAGACAAAGATAATATTAGGCCTATAAATCCCAGCACTTGGGAGGCAAAGGCAGGACAATTGCCAAGAGTTAGAGGACAGCCTAGAATATATAGTGAGTTCAGGGCCAGCCTGAACTACAAAGTGAGACTCTATCTAAAAAAAAAAAAAAGGACAAGGATAATATTGAAAGCAGAAAAGGAAAAGTGACTTGTCACATACAAGGGAATCTTCTTATATTTTTCAGCAGACTTCTCAACAGAAACATTATGGAGTGATATGGTATATTCAAAGTGCTAAAAGGAAAAGTCTGCCAACCAAGAACACTGTAGCTGGTAAAATGATCTTTAAAAAAATGAAAAGTACATGAAAACTATCTTAGCTAAGCAAAAGATGATAGAACTCATTAAGACATGCTGTACAAGAAATGCTAAGTGGAGTCTTTGGTGTTAGAATTAAAAGGACATTGAACAGTATCACCAAAGCATTGAAAACATAATGTTGTCTGATAAAGGGAAATATACAGACCCATGGAGAATCCTGTAACACCTTACTGGTGCTCCATACCTCACTTTTGATTTTGATACAAAATTTAAAATGCAAAACTAGAACAAATTCTAACTGTGTTCATATATTTAAAATATAAAAATAGTGACAAAGTGGGATGTACAAAGGAGTGGGATATTTTTTTCTTTTTTTGAGACAGGGTCTCACTTTGTAGTTCAGTCTGGGCCTGAGCTCACTATGTAGCCCAGGCAAGTCTCAAACTCAGCAATTCTCCTGCCTCTGCCTCTGCCTCTGCCTCCCAAGTGCTGGGATTATAGGCATGAGCCACCACACCTGACACTGTGATGTGTGGTACTGATTGCTGGTGGGCATAAGTCATCATGCCTGGTATTGTTGTATGTGGTTCCTGGAGATCGAACCAGGGACCTTGTGCTTGCCAGGCAGGCACTGGAACCACTGAGCTAAATCCCCAGCCCAGGAGTGGCATTTTTGTATGATTAAGTTTGAGTGCTAAACAGATACTTTTAATTATAAAATGTTTGTGTTGACATTCATAATAATCACAAAATTCCATAGAAGATTACCCAAAGAAAATGATAAAGGTATCAAAGAATGCCATTACAAAGAAATCATTACATAAACAAAGCCAGCAAAAGAAAAAAAGAACAAAATATAAGACATAGAGCAAATAATGAACAAAATGCCAAAAAGTTTAACTCCCAAATCAGAAAACAGAGATAAGTGAATGGATTAAGTCAAAGATCTATGAATTGTCTATGAAAGACTCATTTTAAATATAAAAGCAGACATACCTGACGGTGAAAGGATGGAAAAAGATTTTCCACACAAATGGTAAGCAAAGGGCAGGGTGACAATAGGAATATCAAGAACAAGCATCAAAACTACAAAATACAGCAATGAAGGACATTATATTTAAGTGAAATGATCATTTTCCTGTGATATAGTGATCACAAATACATATATACCTGACATCAGAGCACTCAAATATATAAAACACTCCTGGAAAGAACTAAAGGAAGAAATAAACAGTAGCACAATTATAGTAGAGGGTTTCAATACCCCACCTTCAGTAGTGGATTACACAAACAGATGACTAGTAAGGAAAGAAGACATCAAGGTGACATTATAGACCAATTGGACCTAATGATGCATACACAAGATCATATCCAGTAGCAGCACAGTACGCATTTGCCTTAAGTACACAGAGAACATTGTCCAGGATGGACAGTATGTTAGGTCACAGATCTTAGCAAATATAAGAAAACTGAAACCATGCTAACGGCACATTTTATCCTAGTGAAATGAAACTAAAAATAGCAACAAGAAACTGGCAATTTCATGAGTGTGGGAATTAAACATTCTTTTGAACCACTGGTGAGTCAGAAAAGGTAGAATAAGGGAAACTGGAAAATATTAAAAGGTGAGTGCAAATGAAAATACAGCAGACCAAAATCACTTGTAAGTGATGCAGCAAAAGCAAGACAAAAAGGAAAGTTTATAAAGAAAACTGCATTGCAAAGAAAAAAATCCTGCGTAAATCAACATCCTAACTTCATATGAGAAAAGGATGGAAAAATAGGAGAAACTAAACTCTAAATCCAAAGTTAGCTACAGGAAAGCCCTATAAAGATCAGAGAAAAAAATAAGTGAAATAGAAAAAAGATTAGATAAAAAGCAATAAAACCAAGAATTTATTTTTGGAAAAGAAAAAAAATTAATAAGCTTTTAGCTAGAGAAGATTAAAATAACTAAAATTAGAAATAGAAGAAACACTGCAACTAATGCCACAGATATAAAAAGGATCACAAAAAGCTACTGTAAACATTATACACCAAAAAACCGAGTAACTTTGAAAAGATGGATAAAGTCTTACAAATAAACTATGAAAACTGAACCATGAGGAAAAGACAGTACCCAAAGAAATCTATATTTAGAAAGGATATTGAACCAGTAATAAAAACAACCACAATAAAGCAGGCCCATGAACAGAAGGCAGATAGGTTTAGGGACAACGTCCAAACATTTGAAGGAAAGGTAACACTAATTCTCCACAAAGTTTTCCAAAAATTAATGAAGAAGAAACTCTCCCAAACTCACTTTAGGGGACAGCATTCTTCTGAAGAAAGAGTGTGGAAGACATAGACCAGTGAACAGAATAGAAAATCTGAAAGTAGACTCCTGTTTATAGCTCAGTGCTCCCTGACAAGGCTAACAGAATTGCATAATAGAAATGAGTTTCCTTTAAGATGTCGGTCCTGGAGGCTGGAGATTACACGGAGAAGGGATAAGTTGTATCTTCACCCTGCACAATGGAAATAAACACTACTTACCCTAACTTGATCATTACACATTATATACAGGTATAAATTATTATTCTGTATCCTGTGTGTATGTATAAATACTGTGTCTGTAGGAAATTGGATTCAGTATATAAAGAACTTAAAAAGAACAGCCTCCCCAAGTTTAAAGACCCAATTCAAAAATGGGCATCTGAAATGAACAGACACTTCTCAGAGGTAGAAGTCAAAGCAGCTAAGAAGCATATGAAGAACTGTTCAACATCACTGGTCATTCGAGAGATGCAAATGAAAACAACACTGAGATTCCATCTCATTTCACAAAGAATGGCTGCAATTACAAAATCAACCAACAATAAATGCTGGCGAGGCTGTGGGGAGAAAGGAACCCTTCTCCACTGTTGGTGGGATTGCAGACTTGTGCAACCATTGTGGAGATCTGTGTGGAGATTGCTCAGAAAACTAGGACTAGGGGTCCCATTTGACCCTGCCATCCCCCTGCTAGGAATATACCCAAAAGAATTTAAAAACTCACATTGGAAAGATAGATATACACCCTTGTTCATAGCAGCTCAGTTCGTGATAGCTCAATCTTGGAAACAACCCAAATGCCCATCAACTGGAGACTGGATAAAGCAGATGTGGTACTTTTATAAAATGGAGTATTATTCTGCCATAAAGAATGACAAGATTCATTCATCTATGTGCAAATGGACACACCTGGAGGACACACTAATAAGTGAAATAAATAGATCACCGATAGGCAAATACTAGATCTTCTCTTTGATATGAGCACCTGTAGATGTAAATGAGCTCTAGAAAGTATGACAGTTTTTGTAGAATGGGAAATTTCCAAAGGAAATCTGGTGTGGGAATGTAATGAGGGGAAGGAATAAATATGATTCTGAAAGAAAATAAAAGAGCATGTATGTAGGGAGTGGGGAGGTATGGGTGGGTGGGGATATGGGTAAAAATGAGAATTAACTTGTGTCATATACTGGTACAAATTCCCCAATGTTATGTGTGAGTGTGAGATGTATATAAAATGTACCAATAAATAATTCAATTAAAAAAAGAAATGAAATAATAGCAAAACAGAAATAAATTGGATTCAGGGTCTGAAATTAAGAACCAGCATTATATTAGAAGAAAAAGCTTTAAGATATTAGATTTGACAAAGATTTCTTCCATATAATACTAAAAGTATAAAGAACAAAACAAAACTAGAGAGGATACTACTTCAAATCTAAAACACAGACTGCAAAGGAAATAATTGACAGAAACTATTTCCAAATCTTATATCTGAAAAGAGGTTAATATCCAGAATATATACAAATCTCCTATAATTCAACTGCAAAAATATATTTTAATTAAAAATGGATGAAAGGCTGGGCGTGGTGGCTCACGCCTATAATCCCAGCACTCAGGACG
>PVIC010046698.1:0-14143 GCA_004025085.1 Thryonomys swinderianus
GGCTTTATCCTCACAGCTTCACTCTGTGCTCTCAGAGGTTCTCTGCCTGGTCTCTTAGCCCTTTCTTTGAAATTCAGTGCAAGGACGCCTTACCTCACAACTCTCGCCTTCTTCATGCTGGCAAAACCAGCATCACACAAGGACCCCAAGGCCTGTCGTCGGAGGGAGTAGTACCCAGCACCCTTTGCACAGTGGCTGCAGTGGGGTCTGAGTGCTTGGAGAACTGGGAACCATAAAATGAATCCCAGGATGCCAGTTCCCTGGGAAGCTCTTTTTGAGCAGTGAACCCAAGGACTTTCATCTCAAATAAAATGCTTTGTTTTGCACACTTGAGCTTGTCATAGGAGGGGTCTTACTTATTCTTCAGATACCCTTTTCTTCTTATCCTTGTACAAGAACTTCATTTATTTGTAGTAGCCACTACGCCCTTTAGCAGTACATCACCTTTGGCCCTAACTTTACAGACAGTTCCTTCTCTGGGAAAATTGTATGTGTGTATGTATGTATGTATGTATGTGTGTATGTATGTATTTATCTTTGGTACATTTTATTGGTACATTATATATACATATCACAATTACACTCCATGTTGAGAATTTTTACCAGTATATGACATAATTTAATTCTCATTTTCACCCTCCCCTCCGCCCCCTACCTCCGCCCGCCCTTATATACACAAGAATCGATTCCTTTTTTTTTTTTTGAGACAGGGTCTCACTTTGTAGTTCAGTCTGGCCCTAAGCTCACTATGGAGCCCACGCAAGCCTCAAACTCAGCAATCTTCCTGCCTCTGCCCCCCAAGTGCTGGGATTACAGGCATGAGCCACCATGCCCGGCTTGATTCCTTTTTTTAACATTAATTTTTTTCTTTCTTCATTATTTACCCCTAAACCCCATTACCCTTTGAATATTTACTATTTCACAATATCAATCATGCATTCTAGAACACATTTATAACTTCAGTTTCTCATATCAGAGAAAATATATATTTGCACATCTGTGACCTATTTATTTCATTTATGAGTATGTCCTGAAGGTACGTCCATTTGAGTATAAGTGATTCAATCTCATCATTCTTTATGGCTGAGTGATACTCCATTTTATTAAAAAAAAAACACATCTTTATCCAGTCTAGAGTTGTTGGGCATTTGGGTTGTTTCCAAGATTTAGCTCTCACAAACTGAGCTGCTATAAACATGGGTGCACATATGTTGCTGTGATTGGATCTTATAATTCTTTTGTGTATATCCCCAGCAGGGTCAAATGGAACCTCTAGTCCTAGTTTTTTGAGGAATCCCCATATTGATCTCCATAATGGTTGTACTAGTCTACATTCCCACCAACAGTGGAGAAGGTTTCCTTTTGCTTTCCTCTGGCAATATTTATGTGCTTTGAATTTTTCTGCTCTGTCTTTTGCCTCTACTTCTCACCTATAAATTTGGTTTATCACAGCCAGTAGTACCCATGACACAGCCTCAGTTTTGTAATGCTTAGCGTGTCCATCTTTAACCTTGAACTTTTGCAAATATCAGGACATGGGAGAAATGAACACAGCTTCCCTCCCAGAACATGACCTGTAGCCCGAAAGCTAATGGATTCCTTGTCCCAGCTGAAACTCTAAGACTTTTGTCTGCTCTCCGCATTCTCATCAGCATTCAGCTCTTCTGAGCTCTGACAGAGTTGCCCATCGGGCTCTGCTTACTGCTTTCTAAGGCTTTTCTAGATGACATCTCCAAACTTTTCCAAATTCCTCCAGCAGACTAGTTCCAAAGGCTTCTGCACAACACACTGAATTCAGTTTTCTGAAATTGAGCATGGGATTGTTATAAAGTTCTCACAATTATATATAGGAGAAAATTAGGAGACGATGCATCATTTTAAATAACATCTAGTATGTGGTAAATGAGATAACAGATGCTATATAAATATTGTTGGTAAATGAACAGTCAATTTTGTACAGTCATTATGAAGATGATCTAGTAGGAAAAAGCCATTGAAGTGTCCTCAGAAAATGGTGCTCCCCAGGGAGCTTCCTTCCTCTCCTCCCACCAGGCAAGGTCACAGTGAGATGCAGACCACGTACAAGCCAGAAAGCAGGTTCTAACTAAACACTGAATCTGCTGTTGTCTTGAGTATGCACTTCCTGTGGTGAGGAACACAGCTTTCTTGTTTATAAACCATGCAGTCTATGGCATTCTGTTATAGCAGCCCAAGCTAAGATGGCAAAATTCCCCTAAGAAATTGTATAGTTTTCTTTTTTTTGGTATGGTTTTCTTAAGATGAGATAGTACATGTCTGAGAAGTTCCTCTATTTCTTTTATTTGTATCTGAAGTCTGGTTATTTTATCACTTTTAGAGTGTTATACATTATATCTATATTTTCCAGTTGTTTTTGTTTAGCATTCACAAACTAGTTCTGTATTCCATTTCTTCCATATTGATGAAGATTTTTCCCTGTCATACTGCATATGTATTTTGATTTCTTGCTGTCCTCCTTCAATTAGTTTATAGATAAGTCATGAACAAAATGGCAGCAAGTTATTTAAAAAGATTAATTTTTTTCTTTCACTTTTTTGAGAGAGGATCTCACTACACACTTCAGACTGGCCTTGGGCTCACTATGGAATCCAGGCTGGTCTCATAGTCACAGGGATCTTCTCTGTGGCTCAGCTTGCTGAGTGCTGGGATTATGCTAGGCAAAAGAGACATTTAGAAATACAGATGAATCTTTCATTTCCATTCCATTTAGTCTTGTGGCCTTGACAAGTAAAGCTTGTAGTGTTCTAATGAGTTTACATAAAGTTCATATGGAAATATAGATAAAAGAGAAAATATATTTTACTCATTGTGTGTTGATTAGTTTTAATCTATGACACTGATATATCAATGCTGGTTACATTTCACCTATCTCTGTCTCTCGGTCTCTGTCTCTGTCTCTTCATCTATGAATAAATTTAATTGGCTTAAGATCCCAAAGGATGAGAATGCTTAAGGATTCTTGCTGAATCTTAAATTTTTCAATCATTAGTCATGATTTTTATCTTAAAAGCAGAATTCCTATATATTTGGTCTTACGTATATTGGATATTAATCACATTTTACTTTATTTCATTCTAATAGGATAGTTCTGTTAATAGCACAGGGGTACAACTTTGGAGAAGGAAAATACTCCAAGCTTGGTCTTTTTGTGTTAAAAAAAAAAAAAATGAAGTTCCCTTTTGTAGAAAAGCTCATTTGTAGCTTCTGAGAGGCAGAATTCTGATAACTTTTTCAACACATGCAACCCTTTTCCCCTTGCGGGTGAGGTGGTGGAAGTAGTTATGTCTAGAATTGCTATGAAAATGCCCCCTGCCATAGCCAGCACCAGGTGCACTGGGAGCACGTGGTAACTAACGGATAATGATGGGTCGCATTCACACCGTGGAAATGAGGTGGTGAATTTTCTGAATTTTGTAATAGAGTTCAGCACAATGAGAATCCCTACGGAGATGCACAGGTTGTGCCTCTGTCTCGGCAAGAGCAGGTGTTGACAGAGGGCTCTGTTTCAATATGTTTTGTACAGGAAATCACAGCTTTGGAGTGTGGAAGCTGGTGAGTTTCTCTCAGGTATATACTGGCGGGTTTGCAGCCTTGCGGAACCTGTCATTCTGAGAGAATTCTGAGAGCCAGAGAGCACCTCTGTTTCCAGATGACATCGCCATCCCAGCACTGACAATTAAATGCAGAGAGTGAGAACTTTTTTAAAAACAGCGAAACAAGCACAACTTTGAGGGCATAGAAAGGAGGGGGTGGTGTTCAGGTTGAGGACAGAAAGAAAGAGCTTTCAGCCTCATTTAGAGTAACTCTCACATACAAAGTAGAGTTAGTGTTTGGAATAGATTTAATACCATTCAAATTCTTTAATAATCACAAGTTCTTTTGTAAACTAAAGTTGGGTGTTACACACCTGTCTAAAGTCAGCTGTTTCCCCTGTAAGCAAAGGAGGGGTTATGTTAGTACTCCAGTATAAGTTGGAAAGCCTTGTTAAAATTGAGCCAGATTTTGTCATTTTTAAATTTCTATCAGGAAAAGCGCAAGATCTATGACTCTTTCGTGGACCCCCTCCGATATAATGCGTGAAAAGAGAAGGTGACCTCACTGGTTTGGGGCTGTGTTTTTCCACTTAGACACCCACAGGGGCTTTCCCCTCTGGGGAGTAAGGTTAGAGCAAATGGAATTAGTCCACCTGCCCAGTTTCTCCCGGTGTCGTCTCGCTTAGGTCACGTTTCCACGGCAACTAAACCCTCCCTTCCCTCACAAGGTGAGTCACCCCTTGGCTGAGCGGACACAGAAGCTCATGTGTTGCTGCTGGCTCGGAAGGCTTGGTCCCTGGGGACTGAGCAAAATGCACGGTCAAACTGACCTGTGATGCCAAGATGTTGGGTCTTTAAAAAAATAATTATTTCCCTTTGAATCCCTTACTTAGCCAGTTTTTCTTCTTTAATTTTCTAGAGTTCCTCTCATTATTCTGGAAGCAGCTGTCTTCCTGAGCCCCTGTGGAGGTGAGCAGAACTGTCCCAGGCCCCGTCCCTTGCAGGGGGATCGTATGTCACTCTTCAGAAACGTTTTCAGGTACTTTGCAAGCAAGATTCACAACTTGTCTCCATGGAATCTTTCACATAGCCTTAGGAGAGGCTATTTTCCTACTTGACTGCAAGGCTGTGGGTTTTTAACCATGCCTAAATATTTAGATAGGTCGTGAAAAACAGAGTTCATAGAGAGGAGCGACATGTGTGTTAATGGTCACATGGATTCCGTTATTGACCTTAAAGTTCCTTCTCCAGGATGCAACCAGAGTCTTAAAAGTATAACTTGGTTAATTTCTGGCCTTCCGAAGATTAAGGGTGAGTCCTTGCTTGCCCTACCCTGGGTGTCTCCTTGTGATTTTTCTTCCTACCTATGGAGCACAAATTCACAACAAAAGAGACATTTTATTTCTCAGAAGTGGTCTGAGATGCCCCCTTTTCTTACCATTAAAAAAAACAAAACAAAACAACAACCAGTGGGAAAATGTGGTCATCCATAATATGCGTAAAGAAGTGGAGAACGAGACACGTCATTATTTCATTCTCTCTTCTATACTGGTGTTGAGATCTCAGCTCATGTAGACGGGGAATCGGGTTGTAGTTTAGGCTTTTAATTTGTCCCTGAAAACAATTAGGGACCTTTTTGAGCATGAGTACTAGGATTTCAAACAGTTCCTTTCTTCTGGACCTAACAATAAATGTGAAGAGGAAAATAAATCATTTTGTTTCCTTTTTCAGCTCTAAGCAGGACCTGTAGGTCCATGACTTCCTGATTCTTTGGGGTACAGTGGTAGGTGACAGGTGGGGACCTGAGCCTTGTGAGCTCTGTGGATGGAGGCACTGAGCTTCCGGAGATGGTCATCCGGGTCGGCACAGTTTGAGTCAAGCACTTATCACTGTGCGCCCAGGCACAGAAGCACATGGGAACAAAGCTCGTATTTAGCAACCTGGTCTCTGCCAACTCTTGATCGAGGCTGTTAGATTCATTCTTTCATTTTGATATGGGCTGCGGGCGGTCATAAACATGTGTTACTCAGAGAGCAGATGTTTGTGGATGAGGCAGGCTGAATGTCACTCTGCTGAGGTTTTGGGTGTGGTAAGCCCAGATTTCATACAGTCCTTCCTAGCTTCCCGGCCTAGTACATGTGGAAAAGCGGACATGGGGAGAAAAGTAGCACAACTCCCGGGACAGACATTCAAATGACACAGGTAGGAAAGTCCCAGAGAATCACTGATTCGTTGAATGCCAAGGTTCTGTCCAAGCAAGAACGGCTCAGGGAAGGAGCACAAATAAATATATGGTTAAATACCTCATCATTTCCTCTGGTTTTTTGGGAGAAGGTTGAGCAGCTGCCTGTGGTGTTGGGAGAGAAGTACACTTTATGTAATTCCTTAGGCAATCAATGCCACATTTTCGGCAAAATTAAACCAGAACATTATTTTAGGCCTTTTCAATCTACACTTAATCTCAATTATCTTCTTTTCTTTAATATTAGCTGAATTAGTTTTAGTCTAGAGAACAATTGATTTTATCATAGTCTCTTTGTATTTTTTGACCCACCATCTTTTTTTTTTCTTTTTTTTTCTGAGATAGGGTCTCGCTTTGTAGTTCAGGCTGGCCCTGAGCTCACTGTGTAGCCCAGGCAAGCCTGGAACTCAGCAGTCTTCCTGTCTCTGCCTCCTGAGTGCTGGAATTACAGGCGTGAGCCACCACGCCCAGCACTGTGGTATGTGGTATTGATGGCTGGTGGGCATGAGTCACCATGCCCAGCATTGTATGTGGTTACTGGGATCGAACTCAGGACCTTGCACTTGCGAGGCAGGCACCGGAACCACTGAGCTAACCCTCTGGCCCTTGACCCACCATCTTAATCTGTCCCTTGAATCTTTTCAGGAATATAAATCATTTCCCATGGCCTAAATAGGGAATTACGTGTTTAGATTGTAGACAACCCTGAAAACACAACTCAAAATAGCTTTGGCAACCTAGGGTAAAGGCCCTAAATCTCTGTGTTTCTTCACAGTTAATTCTCAAGATTTTCTCATTTATTGCTCACAAGATTTTAATTTTTTGTGGGATACCAACATTGTGAGACCGACTGGCTATGAAACTCCTACAATTAGCTCATTTTTAAGGATATATTCCTCAAAATATTTCTCACAGGCAGTAATCTCTGTTTCAACACAGTGTCTTGTAGCTGAAGTTCCATCAATTAGATGGGATTTATGATCAGGTAGGTTCAAGATTATACTGACTAGTTCTTTCTTTCATACTTGAAGGACAATGGTTTTCCTCTGCAGAATCTTTGTTGAGTTACTGCCAAATTTTCAGGGCTCAATCTAGCATAGTCTGCTGCTCTGTATTGCTGAGAGAAACTTTCAACTTGCCTAGTATCCTTGTACATAACAAACTAAGTTTTGTGATTCCAAATGAATTGGGCAATGAGCATTTCTTTGGTTTAGGGGTCCTGGGGACCTCCAGGTCTTACTGCTTCCCCTGCAGTTGTGCACTAGATTTCCAGGAAGCCCCCACTGTACTGAATAATGATTCATATTTTTTTTACCACGTATATAATTTAAGAAGTTGTTATTATCTTCCTTTTCCTGATAGGTTACTACAGTCAGGAGTCTCTGGGATGTGTGTTGACACCTTCTCTTTTACCATTGCCTGGTGACCAAACAACACCTTAGTCTACTGACTTAAAAATAATTATGATTAAAATAAAATGTCATTTAGCTGAGACTAACAGTAGAAAAAGACACTTTCTAGCCTGTCATTTGTAAGCTAAAATGCCCTACTTTTTAATATTTCCATTTTAAAATGTGGAAGAGGATGACATTTGGTTGTCAGAGATAACATGCCAGGCACTTTTTGCATTTCTAACTTTCTGATTTTTAGCATTGGCTATGAGGTCGATTTAAAGTTGGTATAGGATTTTATAAGATAATGGTGTTTTTCTTTCCTTGTATATATTTAAGCTTTCTGCTGTTTGACATATTAAACTTGTAAAATAATTTCTATAATCTTAATCACTGAAGTTAGCTCAGTTTTATGTGCTTTTCCAAATAGCCTGCGCTAAATATGATGAGGTTGCACTAAGCTTGACATTAATGGAATACTTCAGGACAATTATTGCAGCCACATCCCTTTTACCTCCTCTTCCTCAGGATAACCTGTGAGGAATACGCCAGGTGGCCTGAGTCTTCGGTCTGGAAGGCTGAGGCTATGATGAGCTGCCCAAGTGCTGCTCCGGCCCATCCCTTAGGAGCTTCGCTCTCCTGCTCCCCCGAGATTGTCCTGGTTTCGGTACCTGAAGACCTACACTGCAGGAAACCTCTTGGTCTCTGGCACCCAAGACAGCAGTTAACACTTTCCTGAGACTTTTCTGGGGTTCATCTGCCTCCCTGTGGCCACTATTCCTCAACCCCGTGGTGTGCAGCTAGGTCCAGTGGGTCAGTCATCTCGTCTGTCTTTGGGACCTGGAATGAGGGTGTGAGAATACGCGTAGACGGGTTGTTCACAGCGTAAGTGTATGAAATGCACTTCAACCACGATTGCAACTTCAAGTCACCTGGGATTCTTAAAACAGCACAGTGAAGGTCTGGACACTAGAGACTCTGGCTTGAGCGGTGTGGGTTGGGCTGGATACATATTTCTAGACTAGAGTCTCACTTGCTGATTCTAAGATGTAAGCAATGACCAATCTGCTGCTCTTGAAGAAAGATACACAGATTCTGAGTACCAAGCTTCTAGAATTGTCCTGATTTCTGCCATTTTTGAAGATAGCTTGGGAAAAGCTTTCTTGGTTCCTATAAGGTATTCCAGCATCTCTGTAGTTATACTGAAAAAGAAATCTCTTTGAAAAATTGTTCTTTCCTTTTTTTTTTTGTAACATAAAGAGTCGTAGGTATTATACAGTTTTGTTTTATACATGATGAAAGGTAGATGGCAAATCAGATCAAGGGAGGGTATAGGAATCAAGTAGGATCTATTCTTGGAACCCCAATATAGCAGTTTTAAAGGTAAAAACAGAGCTTGACCATGACATATGTTAAGTATCAAGTACTGTGAATGGAGTAAATAATTAATAAAGGAGTTAAGGAATCAACATATCTATAGTCCTTTGTCCTGAAATCCATATAATTTAGAATTAAGCTCTAAAAATATTGCTGCTGTAGATGACCTGAGATGCTTTTCATTTACAAATAAAATATAAAAGCAATTGTAATACTCTATTTTCTTGTATTTTGTCCTTGTTGTAAGAGAATTTAGAATGTACTTAGGTATAATTAGTAAGAATATTAACTGATACATAAAATATTTTTATTTCTCTTTGCTTCCAAAGATTACATTTTTTTGTTCAAATTGTCTTATTTTATGTGTCTTGTGTATTAAGCGATTTTAAAGTTCTGTTGAATGAACTAGTTACAGGGTCTTGTGTTCCTGGGAAACATAAAAATACCATGTTTATAGAGGAAAGTTTTGGCAACAGGTAACGTATGCCATTAGTCAAATTAAAAATATTTTTTAAAACTATAAATGCTGATAGATGAGTTCTTTACTAGCAAATCTGGAAAGAAAACAGGAAACAGGCAAATAGTATTTTTAAAACGTTGCATGCAAAAAAGTTAACATTTTAATTAGTTATTATATTCTTAATGTTTTTAATTTATCATAAATGATAAAAAGGTAAAGAAAACCAATAAATAGGAATATGTGATATTAAATTCATAAAATATGATGCTAATAATCATATCAAAATGTGTTCCACATTATTAGTAGTAAAAGTACAGTCCATTAAGGTGACAGTGGGGAGTTTGTTCATTTTCCAAATAGGCAGAGATTTTTTTTTCTTTTTTTTCTTTTTTTTTGCTTTTTGAGACAGGGTCTCGCCTTGTAGTTCAGGCTGGCCCTGAGCTCACTATGGTGCCCAGGCAAGCCGCCGCAAACTCAGCAATTCTCCTGTCTCTGCCTCCAGAGTGCTGGGATTACAGGCGTGAGCCACCACGTCCGGCATTGTGGTATGCAGCGTTGATTGTTGGTGGGCGTGTCTCCACGCCCAGCATTATATGTGGTTACCGGGGATCGAACTCAGGACCTTGCGCTTGTGAGGCAGGCGCCGGAACCACTGAGCTAACCCCCCGGCCCAGGCAGAGATTTTTTAAATAGCTGGAGCTGGAAAATATTTTTTGCAGAAAAGATAAAATTTTTTTAAAAAGTAGAACTATGGGGTGCAAACAATAATTGGAAATGGATCACTGTTTTGAGTAAAACTGACAATTTGGGTGAAGTATTCACAGACTTCTGTTGTTCTAAAAAACAGCTGTGTACGTATCACATACGTGATCCACGTACACACATACACATATGCTCCATTGTTCACTGTGTACACATACCTGAACAAGAGTACACATCTACCACAACCAGCATTTTGTTACATAATTGATGAGTGCTACTAGTTATATATGATTTTAGTTCACTCTATAGTAGAACATTTCTCTGAGAACTATTTTTTTTTTTTTTTTTTTGAGACAGGGTCTCGCTTTGTAGTTCAGGCTGGCCCTGAGCTCACTATGGAGCCCAGGCAAGCCTGGAACTCAGCAATCCTCCTGTCTCTGCCTCTCGAGTGCTGGGATTACAGGCATGAGCCACCACGCCGGGCACTGTGGCATGTGGTATTGATTGCTGGTGAGTGTGAGTCACCACACCCAGCATTGTATGTGGTTACTGGGATCGAACTCAGGACCTTGTGCTTGTGAGGCAGGTGCCAGAACCACTGAGCTAAATCTCCAGCCCAGAAATATGTTATTGAAAAGCTAGCCAATAGGTATAGAAAGCTGTTGGTTTTCATTCAAGTATTCAAAATCAGGGTGCTTAAAAAAAAAATTAAAAGCTGGGATATGGGTCAGTGTGAAGGCTCTGAGTTCTAGCCTCAGTACTCCTAGAACAAAATAAAGAAAGGAAAGTGTTGCCTGGAGCCTTCATGGTTATTTTATTCTCATTCTCGAGCAGCGCTGTTGAGAAATAAGTTAAATGCAGCCAGAAGCCTGTGACAGAGACTTGATTTAAATCCGTTATTAGCAGTTGAAATAGGCTCGTGAATGGAGAAGCGGGGGTGGGAAGGGAGAAACCCCCCAAATAAATGAACGGTGTACTTTGATATTCTTTCCATAGAATATCACACTGACCCATATCCCAGCTTTTAATTTTTTAATTAAGTGCTTCAGTTTTAATATTGTAGAAATCATTAATATACTTTTAGATTGTTTGTTAGCGTTAATACATTTTAAACACCAGACCAGAAAATTAAGATATAGAACCTAATTATGTTAATCCGCAGAATAATCTTTTTGTCATTGAATGTGAAGAGTTACATTTTTGAGTAGAATGTGTCATTTAAATTTGGAACATATCGATCATTTTGTTGTAAGTATAGCTTGCACTTCAGATTAAATATAATGACGTGTCTATTCTTAATAGAACACACGAACCCAGGTCTTGTGGTAATTGATTCTATAGGAAATAGTGAGTTTATTAATTCTGATACATTATTAAATGCTACATGTGGGTCTAGAAGCTTTTCATACCACATAACTTAATGGCCTTTCTGCCACTCAAGTTACACAGTATCATTCCTTATGCATAAATGATGAAAATAAGAAACATATGGTGTATTTCCCAATTAACTCACAGTCATTGAATAAAAAATTCTCAGAATTTGTCTAAAATTTATATGTTTTCATTATTTCAAAACAGTTCTTCATGCAAGTTTAACTAGGTCAAATTTGCTTATAAATTGATTATCTTGTGCCATCACTTTTATTTAAAATACAAAATAAAGATCTGAACCTTCCCAGACTTTGATATTTTTATACTTATTTGGTTCAATTTTTTTTAAAACAGGGTCTCACTTTGTAGTTCAGGCTGGTCCTCAGCTCACTATGTATCCCAGGCCAGCCTCAAACTCAGCAGTCCTCCTGCCTCTGCCTCCTGAGTGCTGGGATTACAGGTATGAACCACCACGCCCAGTACTGTGGTATGGGTACTGATTGCTGGTGGGCATAAGGCACCATGGCCGGTATTGTTGTATGTGATTACTGGGATCAAACTCCATACTTTGCACTTAGTAGGCAGGTGCCGGAACCAGTGAACTAAAACTCCGGCCACAGGAAATGCATAAATGATCACGGACCCCCTATAAATGTGCTATTATATTGTAGTGTAAATAGCATTGAAAATTATTGCTTGTAGATCTCTTGTTATAATTTGAAAGATTCTATTAATTGATAAGAAAATCAGTGAGAAATCTGAATTTCACCCCTAAGCCTGAAAATTAATAGAGAGGAAAGTAAAATCTGAAGAGGTAAACTATCCATATATTATTTTGATTTCAAGCAATAATAATAGTAATACTGTGAGTTACCTCATTCTTATTTTGTTTCATTAGAATCTACATTCCCAAAAAGCCTAGTGAATGTTGACATAGTGCAGTTACAGTTTAAAAACTTCTTCAAATGTTACATGGTTAAATATATTTGGAAAGAACTGGATTACGTGAAATTAGGTAAGTTATGTGGGAAAGACTCCAAGATTTTTAAATGGCTGATAGACTCTAATAGTGGGTGCATTTCTCAAGTCTTTTTGGTCACAAAATTTTATGTAAAAGGAAAAACCCACAGGTCTTATGTTCTGTGAAACATTCTTAGACTAACAGTGTATGGCTAGGGAGGGAAATAGTGAAAATGGCTTTATTTTTGGAAATAGCAGTGTAGCTTTAGATGATACTACTGTCACCAAATGAGAAGATACTTAGCAATACCTACCTATATTTATCAACCACCATACAACTTCTATTGGTTTGTTATCATAACAAGTGATTTCAACTTAAAGGTAAATTGAATGAAGAGTCTATGAGGGTATGTAAAATAGCATTTCATAAACAAAACAATGCAAGGCAGTATCTACCATGGCTTTAAGCCTGTTTAAGCCTGGGTTGAGATATTTTACTTGTAGGCTCTTATCCAAACTCAGCATCAAGAACAAGGCTAGAGGATTCTTAGGGCCGTGGATGTTCTCTGTGTGGGGTTTTAGAGATGGATACATGGCATTCTATGTCTGCCAAACCTCATAAAATTTACAAAACATTTTAGGAGTGAATCCTAGGATAAGCAGCGGGCCCTGCAAAATCAGGATGAGTCTGTGCATATTCATTAACTGTCACAAATGGGGCTTTTGGATGGGGGCTGTTAGAAGTGGGGGCAGCTCCACATATGTAGGGGCAGAAAGTATAAAGGGGATCTGTATGCTTCCCTCAATTTTGTTATAAACCTAAAAGTGCTCTAAAAATAAAGTCTAGTTCTTTAAAGACAGGAAGAACATATACATTTCCAAAACGCAAAGAACCTTGTATTTCTTTCTCTTCTAATGGAGGTATTCTCTGAATAAAGACAGGTAGGATTGTAATGGATTTATAGAAAGTTTATGCTCCACCACATTTCAAAGGAAAGCAGGCCAGTAAAATATCTATGCAAGCAAACAATAGAAACATTGTTGACACCAAGTATCAACATAGCCGACTTCTTCAGAAGTATTTCCTTTTTCAGGTAGCTATCATTCCCTGATAGAAACATAGTTTTTCATTTTGGAGAGGAGGAGACATGAAGAAATGGAAACAACCAATTACATTGGAATATTATTAATATCCAGTTTTGACATTTCTTGCAATTAAAATTCATTTTAATGAATTCATAAAATTTAAGAGTGCAAGTTTTTCATAGAACTTTTGAGTTAGTAACAAATGGTAACGTGGAGAGTGTAATAACTTTGCAATGAAAAGCCACGTGAAGAAGATTATGGACAGAGTGCTTTACAATTGAGCAAAGAAATTTACTTTCTACCTGATTTAGACATTCTGGATTTTAAGTCTCACATATACATGTTGGCATTTTCCAGGATGGGTGGCCATCTGTTTTAAGTTAATTTTAAGATACAAGGCTTTTGGCCTCCTAAGCACACGTTATTTCCGTTCTTTAAATCCTAGCACTAAGAACGGACTCAGGCAATTGCTAAGTGCTGAGAAATGAAAGCAGTTAATCCCCAGCTCTTCTAAGTCAGCCGTAGAAGTCTGTCACCCTAAGTCTTCTGGCAACCTATGTTCGCAGAGAGCTCTAAGTATCGGAGTGTAAAGAGTTCAGAGTGAAGTAGAGCCTCAACCTGCTCACCTCCATTTTTCTTGATCGGAGGGTGCCTTTGATTTGAGGATCCTTTTCTGGGATGACCTGTGACTTCAGCTTATTGCCACTAGTCCTTCATTTCAGAAAGGGCCTGAGACCTTGACGCTAAAGTGTCAAGCAAGAAGCAGCCGCACTGAGGCCACCTTCTGGGGCCATTACTTTTCTGAGCTTTGATCTTCCATAGCAGGCTTGTTTTAGACTGATTTCTCCCTGAAATATTGTTGTTTCTTCAAAGGAATTGCAACATGCATATCTTACACTTAACAAAATGGTTGGCTTGCCCAATGAGGTATCTTTTTTTTAGTAAAGCAAATTTAACATAACTCCAAAGCAGCTTTTTGTTT
>PVIC010046699.1:0-14143 GCA_004025085.1 Thryonomys swinderianus
CATCCCTCCAAGCAAAAGGGAGAATAATGGATGTCAGAGGCTTAATCTCCCCGCGCAAAAGCTGGAATTCACACCGTTTTGCTGTAAAATGATTTTCAGAATCTGAGGGGGACTGTACTCCATGCTCACTCTGGGCATTATTTGTATGAGTAGGAACAGATTGTTTCTCCATGTTACCTCTGCCTAAGGAGAACTGTGGTTTCTCATTGAAATCTTGCACTCTTTGTATGGTCAAACCCTGGAGATACAGACGTAATGTTCTGATGGTTCGAATCTGAATCCAGTAAAGCACACTGCTTCCTTGGGAAATCTCTGCAATAGGAGTGGTATTCCACGGGTGGATATCTCCTTTTTACCGCAAGCTCCAATCAAACCATTGGCACCTGGAGTGAAATTCGTAGATTACTCCCTCTAGTAGAAACACCTGAAACTTAGAAGTGCTTCTTGTGAAGTCAGTTTGAGGAACAGATTGGAAAATTGCACCTCCCACCGCTAAGCCTGTTACGCAAGGATGCAAGAGTTTGTTCCTTTAGACTACGTTTTTCTGTGGTAGTGAAAGTCCTATTATTACGTCATAAACCCTGTGTAGAAACGAATCCTGGCACACTGCTCTGTGTGTTTGGACGGTTAGAGTCTGAGGACAGAGGTGGAAAATGCCTGTTTTCCACATCAAAGTCTTGGATCCTACCTAATTGCCAGAGGCCTCTCTTTTGCAGCAACGTCCAAGCAACTGAAAGTGATTAACTGGGATATCAGGGGCTTCATCTACCCAAGCAAAATTTGGAATTCACACCATGTTGCTATAAAATATCTTTCAGAATCTGAGTGGGATGTTACTCCCTGCTCAATCTGTGAATTATTTTCAAGGGTAGGAACACATTGATTCCTCATGGTCCCTGTACCTGAGTAGATCTCTGCCTGATTACTGAAATCCCGCACTCTTTGTATGGGCAAATGCTGGAGAAGAGACCTAAAATTCGGAAGGTTAGAAACTGAATTGGGAAAAGCACAATGCCTCCTTCGGACACCTCTTGACTAGGAGTGCTATCCCACTGGGGCATATCTCTTTTTGGCTACTAGCCCCATTCAAGCGAAAGGCAGCTGGAGTGATATTCATAGATTACTCCCTCAAATAGAAATACCTGGAACTCAGACCAGCTTCTTGTGAAGTCAGTTTGAGGGACGGAGTCGAAGTTATCACCTCCCTGCTCTTAGCGGTTTACCTGCAGGATGTATTTGGTCCTTTAGACTTCCTTCATCTGAGGTAGTGAATGTCCAATTATAAAGTCACAATCCCTGTGTAGAATTGAGTCCTGATCCACTGCTATGTGTATTTGGAGCGTTAGAGCCTGAAGACAGAGGTGGAAAATGCCTGTTTCCCACATCAAAGGCTTTGATTACACATAATTGAAAGATGACTCTCTTTTCTAGCAACATCCAAGCAAGCAAAAGGGAGAATAAGAGATATCAGAGGCTTGATCTCCACGTTCAAAAGCTGGAATTCACACCGTGTTGCTATAAAATGATTTTCAGAATCTGAGGGGGACTGTACACCATGCTCACTCTGGGCATTATTTGCACGAGTACCAAAATATTGTTACTCCATGTTCCCTCTGCCTAAGAAGAACTGTGGGTTCTCATTGAAATCCCGCACTCTTTCTATGGTCAAACCCTGGAGCTACAGACGTAATTTTCTGATGGTTCGAATCTGAATCAAGTAAAGCACACTGCTTCCTTGGTAAATCCCTGGAATAGGAGTGCTATTCAACGGGTGGATATCTCCTTTTGACCGCAAGCTCCATTCAAACCATTGGCATCTGGACTGACATTCGTAGATTCCTCCCTCTAATAGAAACACCTGCAACATAGACATACTTCTTCTAAAGTCAGTTTGAGGAACAGAGTGGAAATTAGCACCTCCCAGCTCTTTGCCAGTTACCCCAAGGACGCTAGAGTTTGTTCCTTTAGACTACCTTTGTCTGAGGTAGAGAAAGCCCTATTATGACGTCATAACCCCTGTGTAGAAACGAGTCCTGGCATACTGCTATGTGTGTATGGACGGGTAGAGCCTGAAGACAGAGGTGGAAAATGCCTGTTTACCACATCAATGTCTTGGATCATACTTAATTGCCAGATGCCTCTCTTTTCTAGCAACATCCAAGCAACTGAAAGTGATTAGCTGGGATATCAGCGGCTTTATATACCCAAGCAAAATTTGGATTTCACACCGTGTTGCTATAAAATGGCTTTCAGAATCTGAGTGGGACGTTATTTCCTGCTCAACCTGTGAATTATTTTCAAGTTTAGGAAGAGATTGATTCTCCATGGTCCTTGTGACGGACGAGATCTCTGCCTGATTGCTGAAATCCCACACTGTTTGTATGGGCAAATGGTGGAGGAGAGACGTAATATTCTGAAGCTTAGAAACTGAATCAAAAAAGCACAATGCCTCCTTCGGAAATCTCTTCACTAGGAGTGCTATCACACAGGGGGTATCTCCTTTGGACTACAAGCTCCATTCAAGTGAAAGACAGCTGGAGTGATATTCGTAGATTACTCCCTCAAAGAGAAACACCTAGAATTCAGACCTGCTTCTTGTCAAGTCAGTTTGAGGGACGGAGTGGAAATTAGCACCTCCCTGCTCTTAGCCGTTTACCTCCAGGAGGCAGGTATTTGTTCCTTTAGACTTCCTTTATCTGCAGTAGAGAAAGTCAAATTCTGACGTCACAATCCCTTGGTAGAAAGGAGACCTGATGCACTGCTATGTGTGTTTGGAGCGTTAGAGCCTGAAGACAGAGGTGGAAAATGCCTGTTTTCCACATCAAAGACTTGGATTACACCTAATTGAAAGACTACTCTCTTTTCTAGCATCATCCAAGCAAGCAAAAGGGAAAATAATGGATTTCAGAGACTTAGTCTCCACGCGCAAAAGCTGGAATTCACAATGTGTTGCTAGAAAATGATTTTCAGAATCTGAGGGGGACTGTACTCCGAACTCACTCTGGGCATTATTTTCACAAGTAGGATTAGATTGTTTCTCCATGTTCCCTCTGCCTAAGGAGAACTGTGGCTTCTCATTGAAATCCCACACTCTTTGTATGGTCAAACCCTGGAGATACAGACGTAATGTTCTGATGGTTCGAATCTGAATCAAGTAAAGCACACTGCTTCCTTGGTAAATCCCTGGAATAGGATTGCTCTTCCATGGGAGCATATTTCCTTTTGACCACAAGCTCCATTCAAACCACTGGCACCTGAAGTCAGTATGAGGGACGGATTGCAATATAGCACCTCCCACCCCTTGGACTGTTACCGCAAGGACGCAAGAGTTTGATACTTTAGATTACCTTTTTCTCTGGTAGCGAATGCCCTATTATGACGTCATATCCGCTGTGTAGAAATTAGTCCTAGCACACTGCTATGTGTGTTTGGACGGTTAGAGCCTGAAGACAGAGGTGGAAAGTGCCTCTTTTCCACATCAAAGTCTTGGATCATACCTAATTGCCAGAAACCTCTCTTTTCTAGCAACATACAAGCAACTGATAGTGATTAGCTGGGATATCAGGGGCTTCATCAACCCCCCAAAAATTTGGATTTCACACCGTGTTGCTGTAAAATGTCTTTCAGAATCTGAGAGGGACATTACTCCCTGCTCAACCTGTGAATTATTTTCAAGTGTAGGAACAGATTGATTCTCCATGATCCTTGTGCCTGATGAGATCTTTGCCTGATTGCTGAAATATCGCACTCTTTCTATTGGCAAATTTTGGAGAAGAGATGGAATATTCTGAAACTTAGAAACTGAATTGAGAAAAGCACAATGCCTCCTTCGGAAATCTCTTGACTAGGAGTGCTGTAACATGGGGGGATATCTCCTTTTGATTACAAGCTCCATTCAAGCGAAAGGCAGCTGGAGTGATATTCATAGAATACTCCATCAAAGAGAAACCCCTGGAACTGAGAACTGCTTCTTTTTAAGTCAGTTGTGGGATGGAGTGGGAATTAGCACCTCCCTGCTCTTAGTCGTTCACCTCCAGGACGCATGTATTTGTTCCTTTAGACTTCCTTTATCTGAGGTAGTGAAAGTCCAATTATGACATCACAATCCCTTGGAAGAAACGAGTGCTGATTCACAGCTATGTGTGTTTGGAACTTTAGAGCCCGAAGACAGAGGTGGAAAATATCTGTTTTCCACTTCGAAAGGTTGGATTACAACTAATTGAAAGACTACTCTCAATTCTAGCAATATCCAAGCAAGCAACAGGGAGAATAAGGGATATCAGAGGCTTAATCTCCACGAGGAAAAGCTGGAATTCACACAGTGTTGCTATCAAATGATTTTCAGAATCTTAGTAGGACTGTACTCCATGCTTACTCTTGGCATTATTTGCATGAGTAGGAGCAGATGGTTTTTCCATGTTCCCTCTGCCTAAGGAGAACTGTGCCTTCTCATTGAAATCCCGAACTGTTTGTATGGTCAAACACTGGAGAAACTGACATGATGTACTGATGGTTCGAATCTGAATCCAGTAAAGCACAGAGCCTCCCTGGGAAATATCTGGAATAGGAATGCGATTCCTGGGGTGGATATCTCCTTTTGACTGCAAGCGCCCATCAAACCATTGGCACCTGGAGTGATGTTCGTAGATTACTCCCTCTAATCGAAACACCTGCAACTTAGACGAGCTTGTTGTGAAGGCAGTTTTAGGAACAGAATGGAAATTAGCCCACCCCACCTCTTAGCCAGGTACCACTAGAACGCAAGAGTTTGTTCCTCTAGACTACTTTTCTCTGTGACAGTGAAAGACATATTATGACATCATAACCCCAGTGTAGAAATGAGTCCGGCACACTGCTATGTGTATTTGGACGGTTAGAGCCTGAATACAGATGTGGAAAATGCCTGTTTTCCACCTCAAACTCTTGGATCATACCTAATGGCCAGATGCCTTTATTTTCTAGCAACATCCAAACAACTGAAAGTGATTAGATGGGATATCAGGGGCTTCATCTACCCAAGCAAAATTTGGATTATACACCGTGTTGCTATAAAATGTCTTTCAGAATCTGAGTGGGACGGTACTCCCTGCTAAACCTGTGAATTATTTTCAAGTGTAGGAAGAGATTGATTCTCCATGGTCCCTGTGCCTGAGGAGATCTCTGCCTGATTACTGAAATCCTGCACTCTTCATATGGGCAAATGGTAGAGAAGAGACGTATTATTCTGAAGCTTAGAAACTGAATCGAGAAAAGCACAATGCCTCCTTCGTAAATCTCTTGAGTGGGAGTGCTATGCCACGGGAGGATATCTCCTTTTGACTACAAGCTCCATTCAAGCGAAAGGCAGCTGGAGTGATGTTCGTAGATTACTCCTTGAAAGAGAACCACCTGGATCTCAGACCTGGTTCTTGTGAAGTCAGTTTGAGGGACGGAGTGGAAATTAGCAACTCCCTGCTCTTAGCCGTTTACCTCCACGAGGCAAGTATTTTTTCTTTCAGAATTCCTTTATCTGTGGTAGTGAAATTCCATTTATGACGTCACAATCCCCTGTTAGAAACAAGTCCGGATGCACTGCTGTGTGTGTTTGGAGCGTTAGAGCCTGAAGAGAGAGGTGGAAAATGCCTGTTTTCCACATCGAAGCCTTGGATTACACCTATTTGAAATATGACTCACTTTTCTAGCAACATCCAAGCAAGCAAAAGGGAGAATAAGGGATATCAGAGGCTTATTCTCCACGAGCAAATGTTGGAATTCACACCGTGTTGCTATAAAATGATTTTCAGAATCTGAGTGGGACTGTACTCCATGCTCACTCTGGGCATTATTTGCACGAGAAGGACCATACTGTTTCTCCACGTTCCCTCTGCCTAAGGAGAACTTTGGCTTTTCATTGAAATCCCACATCTTTGTATGGTCAAGCCCTGGAGAAACAGACGTAATGTTCTGATGGTTTGAATCTGAATCCAGTAAATCACACTGCCTCCTTGGGAAATCTCTGGAATCGGAGTGCTATTCCATGGGTGGATATCTCCTTTTGACCGCAAGCTCCCTTCAGAGAATTGACACCTGGAGTGATATTCATAGATTACTCCCTCTAATAGAAACACCTGCAACCTAGACGTTCTTCTTGTGAAGTCTGTTTGAGGAACAGAGTACAAATTTGCACCACCCGGCTCTTAGACAGTTACTGCAAGGACGCAAGAGTTTTTTCTTTTAGACTACTTTTGTCTGCGGTAGTGAAGGTCCAATTATGATGAAACAATCCCTTGGTAGAAACGAGTCCTGATGCACTGCTATGTGTGTTTGGAGCGTTAGAGCCTGAAGACATAGGTGTAAAATGCCTGTTTTCCACATTAAAGGCTTGGATTGCACCTGATTGAAAGACGACTCTCTATTCTAGCAAAATCCAAGCAAGGAAAAGCGTGAATTTGGGGTATCAGAGGCTTAAACTCCATGAGCAATAGCTGGAATTCACGCCGTGTTGCTACAAAATGATTTTCAGAGTCTGGGTGGGAGTGTACTCCATGCTCACTCTCGGCACTATTTGCACGAGTAGGAAGAGATTGTTTCTTCATGTTCCCTCTGCCTAAGGAGAACTGTGGCTTCTCATTGAAATCCCACACTCTTTGTATGGTCAAACCCTGGAGAAACGGACGTAATGTTGTAAAGGTTCAAATCTGCATCGAGTAAAGCACACTGCCTCCTTTGGAAATCTCTGGAATAGGAGTGCTATTCCACGGGTGGATATCTCCTTTTCACCGCCAGCTCCCTGCAAACCTTGGCACCTGGACTGATATTCGTAGAAAACTCCCTCTAATAGAAACATCTGCAACTGAGACGTGCTTCTTCTGTAGTCAGTTTGAGGAGCAGAGTGGAAATTATCACCTCCCAGCCCTTAGACAGTTACCACGAGGACGCAAGTGTTTGTTCCTTTCGACAACCTTTGTCTATGGTAGTGAAAGTTCTATTATTACGTCATAACCACTGTGTAGAAATGAGTCCTGGCACACTACTATGTGTGTTTGGACTGTTAGAGCCCGAAGACAGAGGTGGAAAATGCCTCTTTTCCACATCAAATCTTGCATCATTCCAAATTGTCAGATACCTCTCTTTTCTAGCTACATCCAAGCAACTGAAAGTGATAAGCTGGGATGTCGGGGGCTTCATCTACCCATGCAATATTTGGAGTTCACACCGTGTTGCTGTAAAGTGTCTTTCAGAATCTGAGTGGGAAGTTACTCCCTGCTCAAACTGTGAATTAGTTTCAAGTGTAGGAACAGATTGCTTCTCCATGGTCCCTGTGCCTGAGGAGTTCACCCCCTGATTACTGAAATGCCGCACTCTTTGTATGGGCAAATGGTGGAGAAGAGACGTAATATTCTGAAGCTTAGAAACAGCATAGAGAAAAGCACAATGCCACCTTCGGAAATCGCTTGACTAGGAGTGCTATCCCACGTGGGAATATCTCCTTTTGAATACAAGTTCCATTTAAGCGAAAGGCAGCTGGAGTGATACTCGTATAATACTGCATCAATGAAAAACACCTGGAACTCAGACCTGCTACTTTTGAAGTAAGTTTGAGGGGCGAAGTGGAAATTAGCACCTCCCTGCTCTTAGCCATTTACCTCCAGGAGGAAAGTATTTGTTCCTTTAAAGTTCCTTTATCTGTGGTAGTGAAAGTCCAATTATGACATCACAATCCCTTGGTAGAAATGAGGCCTGATGAACTGCTATGTGTGATTGGAGCATTAGAGCCTGAAGACAGAGGTGAAAAATGCTTGTTTTCTACCGCATAGTCTTGGATTACACCTAATTGAAAAACAACTCTCTACTCTAGCAACATCCAAGCAAACAAAAGGTAGAATGAGGGATATCAGAGGCTTAAACTCCACGAGCAAAAGCTGGAATTCACACCGTGTTGCTGTAAAATGATTTTCAGAATCTGAGTGGGATTGTACTCCATGCTCACTCTGGGCAATATTTGCACGAGTAGGAACAGATTGTTTCTCCATGTTCCCTCTGCCTAAGAACTGTGGCCTCAAATTTAAATCCTGCACTCTTTGGTCAAGCCCTGGAGAAACCAACGTAAGGTTCTGATGGTTTGAAACTAAATCGAGTAAAGCACACTGCATCCTTCGCAAATCTCTGGAATAGGAGTGCTATTCCATGGGTGGCTATCTCCTTTTGACCGCAAGCTCGCTTGAAACCATTGGCACCTGGAGTGATATTCGTAGAATATTCCCTCTAATAGTAACACCTGCAACTTAGATGTGCTTCTTGTGAAGTCAGTTTGAGGAACACAGTGGAAATTAGCACCTCCCAGCTCTTAGACAGTTACCGCAAGGAGGCAAATTTTGTTCCTTTAGACTACCTTTGTCTGTGGTAGTGAAAGTTCTATTATTACCTCATAACCCCTGTGTAGAAATGAGTCCTGGCACACTGCTATGTGTGTTTGGATGGTTAGAGCTCAAAGACAGATGTGGAAAATGCGTGTTTTCAACAGGAAATCTTGCATCATACCTAATAGCCATATGCCTCTCTTTTATAGCAATATCCAAGCAACTGAAAGTGATTAGCTGGGATATCAGGGGCATCATCTACCCAAGCAAAATTTAGATTTCACACCGTGTTGCTATAAAATGTCTTTCAGAATCTGAGTGGGACATACTCCATGCTCAACCTGTGAATTATTTTCAAGTGAACAAACAGTTTGATTCTCCATGGTCCCTGTGCCTGAGGAGATCTCTACCTGATTACCGCAATCCCGTACTCTTTCTTTGGGCAAATGGTGGAGAAGAGATGTAATATTCTGAACTTTAGGAAATGAATCAAGAAAAGCACAATGTCTCCTTCAGAAATCTCTTCACTAGGAGTGATATCCCACGGGGGGATATTTCCTGTGGAATACAAGCTCCATTGAAGTGAAAGGCAGCTGGATTGATATTCATAGATAACTCCCTCAAAGAGGAAAATCTGGAACTCAGACTTGCATGTTTTGAAGTCCATTTGAGGGACGGAGTGGAAATTAGCACATACCTGCTCTTAGCCGTTTACCTGCACTAGGCAAGTATTTGTTCCTTTAAAGTTCCTTTATCTGTGGTAGTGAAAGTCCAATTATGACGTCACAATCCCTTGGGAGAAACGAGTTCTGATGCACTGCTATGTGTGTTTGGAGCTTTAGAGCCTGAAGACAGAGGTGGAAAATGCCTGTTTTCCTCATCAAAGTCTTGGATCATACCTAATAGCCAGATGCCTCTCTTTTCTAGCAAACATCCAAGGAACTGGAAGTGATTAGCTTGGATATGAGGGCTTCATCTACCCAAGCAAAATTTGGAATTCACACCGTGTTGCTTTAAAATATCTCTCAGAATCTTAGTGGGACGTTACTCCCTGCTCAATCTGTGAATTATTTTCAAGTGTAGGAAAAGATTGATTCTCCATGATCCCTGTGCATGAGGAGATCTCTGCCTGATTCCTGAAATCGCGCACTCTTTGTGTGGGCAAATGGTGGAGAAGAGACGTAATATTCTGAAGCTTAGGAAATGAATCAAGAAAAGCTCAATGCCTCCTTCGGAAATCTCTTAACTAGTAGTTCTATCCCACGGGGGGATAACTCCTTTTGACTCTAAGCTCCCTTCAAGCGAAAAGCAGCTGGGTTGATATTCGTAGATTATTCCCTCAAAGAGAAACAGCAGGAACTCAGACCTGCTTCTTGTGAAGTCAGTTTGAGGGACGGAGTGGAAATTAGCACCTCCCTGCTCTTAGCTGTTTACCTCCAGGAGGGAAGGATTTGTTCCTTTAGACTTCCTTTATGTGCGGTACTGAAAGACCAATTATGACGAAAAAATCCCTTGGTAGAAACGAGTCTTGATGCACTGCTATGTGTGTTTGGAGCATTAGAGCTTGAAGATAAAGGTGGAAAATGCCAGCTTTCCACATAAAAGTCTTGGATTATACCTAATTGTATGATGACTCTCTTTTATAGCAACATCCTAGCAAGTAAAAGGGAGAATAAGGGATATCAGAGGCTTAATCTCCACGAGCAAAAGCTGGAATTCACAGCGTGTTGCTATAAAATGATTTTCAGAATCTGAGTGGTACTGTACTCCATACTCTCTCTGGGCAGTATTTGCACGAGTAGGAACAGATTGTTTCTCCACGGTCCCTCTGCCTAAGGAGACCTGTGACTTCTCATTGAAATCCCGCACTCTTTTTATCGTTAAACCCTGGATAAACCGACATAATATTCTGATGGTTCGAATCTGAATCGAGTAAAGCACATTGACTCCTTGGGAAATCTCTGCAATACGAAAGCTATTCCACGGGTGGATATCTCCTTTTGACCGCAAGCTCCCTTTAAACAATTGGCACCTGGAGTGATATTCCTAGAAAACTCCCTCTAATAGAAACACCTGCAACATAGACGTTCTCCTTGTGAAGTACGTTTGAGGAACAGAGTGGAAATTAACACCTCTGAGCTCTTTGCCAGTTACCGCAAGGATGCAAGTGTTTGTTCCTTTAGACTACCTTTGTCTGTGGTAGCGAAAGTCCTATTATGACGTCATAAACCCTGTGTAGAAACGAGTCCTGGCACACTGCTATGTGTGTTTTGACAGATAGAGACTGAAGACAGAGGTGGAAAATGTCTGTTTTCCACATCAAAGTCTTGGATCATACCTAATTGCCAGATGCCTCTCTTTCCTAGCAACATCCAAGCAACTGAAAGAGATTAGCTGGGTTATAATGGGCTTCATCTACCCAA
Source organism: Thryonomys swinderianus (assembly GCA_004025085.1). Taxonomy (NCBI): domain Eukaryota; kingdom Metazoa; phylum Chordata; class Mammalia; order Rodentia; family Thryonomyidae; genus Thryonomys; species Thryonomys swinderianus. Next base: position 10,763 of record PVIC010046699.1, read on the forward strand.
GCAAAATTTGGAATTCACAGCGTGTTGCTATAAAATGTGTTTCAGAAGTTTAGTGGGACATTCCTCCCTGCTCAACCTTTCAATTATTTTCAAGTGTAGGAAGAGATTGATTCTCCATGGTCCCTGTGCCTGAGGAGATCTCTGCCTGATTACTCAAATCCCGCACTCTTTGTATGGGCCAATGGTGGAGAAGAGACGTAATATTCTGAAGCTTAGAATCTGAATTGATAAAAGCACAATGAATTCTTCCTAAATCTCTTGACTAGGAGTGCTATCCCACTGGGGGATATCTCCTTTTAAATACAAGCTCCATTCAAGGGAAAGGCAGCTGGATTAATATTAGTAGATTACTCCCTCAAAGAGAAACACCTGGAACTCAGACCTTTTTTCATGTCAGTTTGAGGGACAGAGTGGAAATTAGCACCTCCCTGCTCTTAGCCATTTACCTCCAGGTGGAAAATATTTGTTCCATTAAAGGTCCTTTATCTGCGTAGTGAAAGTCCAATTACGATGTCACAATCCCTTGGTAGAAATGAGTCCTGATGCACTGCTATGTGTGTTTGGAGCGTTAGAGCCTGAAGACAGAGGTGGAAAATGCTTGTTTTCCACATCAAATGCTTGGATTACACCTAACTGAAACACGACTCTCTATTCTAGCAACATCCAAGCTAGCAAAAGGGAGAATAAGTGATATCAGATGATTAATCTCCACGAGTAAAAGCTGGAATTCACTCCGTGTTGCTCTAAAATGATTTTCAGAATCTGAGTGGGACTGTACTCCATGCTCACTCTGGGTAGTATTGGCACTAGTAGGAACAGATTGTTTCTCCATGTTCCCTCTGCCTAAGGAGAACTGTGGCTTCTCGTTGAAATCCCGCACTCTTTCTATAGTCAAATCCTGGAAAAACAGACATAATATTCTGACGGTTCGAATCTAAATGGTGTAAAGCACACTGCCTCCTTCGGAATTCTCTGGAATAGGAGTGCTATTCCACGGGTGGATATCTCCTTTTGACCGCAATCTCCCTTCAAACCATTGACACCTGCAGTGACATTCATAAATTACAACTCTAGTAGAAACACCTGCAATGTAGACGTGCTTCTTGTGAAGTCACTCTGAGGATCAGAGTGGAAATTAGCACCTCCCAGCTCTTAGCCATTTACCGCAAGGAACGAAGAGTTTGTTAATTTCGACTACGTTTGTCTGTGGTAGTGAACGTCCTATTATGACATCATAAGCCCTGTGTAGAAACGAGACCTGGCACACTGCTATGTGTGCTTGGACAGTTATAGCCCGAAGACAGAGGTGGAAAATGCCTGTTTTCCACAACAAATCTTGCATCATAGCTAATAGCCAGTTGCCTCTCTTTTCTATCAACGTCCAAGCAACTGAAAGTAATTAGCTGGGACATCAGTGTTTCATCTACCAAAGCAAAATTGGGAATTCACACCGTGTTGATCTAAAATGTCTTTAAGAATCTGAGTGGGACGTTACTCCCTGCTCAATCAGTGAATTTTTTTCAAGTGTAGGAAGAGATTGATACTTCATGGTCCCTGTGCTGAGGAGACCTCTGCCTGATCTCTGAAAGCCCGCACTCTTTGTATGGGCAAATCGGGGAGAAGAGAGGTAATATTGTGAAGCTTAGAAACTGAATCGAGAAAAGCACAATGCCTCCTTCGGAAATCTCTTGACTAGGAGTACTATCCCACGGGGGGATATCTCCTTTTGACTACAAGGTCCATTCAAGCGACAGGCAGCTGGAGTGATGTTCGTAGATTACTCCGTCAAAGAGAAACACCTGGAACTCAGACCTGCTTCTTGTGAAGACAGTTTGAGGGACGGAGTGGAAATTAGCACCTTCCTGTTCTTAGCCGTTTACCTCCAGGAGGCAAGTATTTGTTCCTTTAGACTTCTTTTATCTGCGGTAGTGAAAGTCCAAATCTGACGTCACAACCCCTTGGTAGAAATGAGTTCTGATGCACAGCTATGTGTGTTTGGAGCATTAGAGCCCGAAGAGACATGTGGAAAATGCCTGTTTTCCACATCACAGACTTGGATTACACCTTATTGAAAGACTACTCTCTATTCTAGCAATATCCATGCAAGCAAAATGGAGAATAACGATATCAGAGGCTTAATCTCCACGATCAAAAGCTGGAATTCACACCGTGTTGCTATAAAGTGATTTTCAGAATCTGAGAGGGACTGTACTCCATGCTAACTCTGGGCAGTATTTCCATGAATAGGAGCAGATGGTTTCACCAAGTTCCCTCTGCCTACGGAGAACTGTGTCTTCTCATTGAAATCCCGCACTCTCTGTATGGTCAAATCCCGCAGAAACCGACATAATGTTCTGATGGTTCAAATCTGAATCAAGTAAAGCACACTGACTCCTTGGGAAATCTCTGGAATAGGAGTACTGTTCTACGGTGGATATCTCCTTTTGACTGCAAACTCCCTTCAAACCATTGGCACCTGGAGTGGTACTCGTACAATACTCCCTCTATTAGAAACACCTGCAACAGCCCGGGCCCGCTTTGCCGTGAGCCCAGCGGACTGGGGAGCTTACGGCGGACGGACCGGACCCAGCAGCCCCGGGCCCACCGTGCCGTGAGCCCAGCGGACCGGGGAGCTTACGGCGGACGGACCGGAACCAGCAGCCCTGGGCCCGCCGTGCCGTGAGCCCAGCGGACTGGGGAACTTACGGTGGACGGACCGGACCCAGCAGCACCGGGCCCGCCATGCCGTGAGCCCAGCGGACTGGGGAACTTACTGCAGACGGACCGGACCCAGCAGCCCCGGGACCACCGTGCCGTGAGCCCAGCGGACCGGGGAACTTGCGGCGGACGGACCAGACCCAGCAGCCCCGGGCCCGCCTTGCCGTGAGCCCAGCGGACTGGGGAACTTACGGCGGACGGACCGGACCCAGCAGCTCTGGGCCCGCCGTGCCGTGAGTCCAGCGGACTGGGGAATTTGCGGCGGGTGTACCGGACCGAGCAAATCCGAGCCCACCGTGCCATGCTTCCGGCGAACTGAGTGAGCAGCACGCGGACCCGGCTGCAGGGTGCAGGCCATTTCCAGTGGACTGAAGGCCGCCCAGCAGCACACTGTATCCCGGAGCTGTGCAGTGAGGAGTCAGACATAGAGGTAACTCATAAGCTCAAAGTATCCAGTATAGAACCTAACAAAACTTTTTTGTCTTATTTACTGTGTTTAATACTGATATTGGCATTTATTGTATTATGGTAACAAACATGATGTGATTGTTCTGCTCAAATACCTACCATGATGTGTCAGGAGTGAGAACTCTCAAGGGTTATTACAGATTCAAGGAGGACCCCCCAGGAAAGTGCTGCTTCCAAGGGGCCCCAGATAATAGA